>VUQH01089764.1:5349-30368 GCA_015106775.1 Etroplus canarensis | reverse complement strand
TAAAAGATTTTTAAAAAAAGAGATAAATAAATAAATAAATAAATAAAGTGCAATGTGTGCAACATGTGCAACAGTTGCAACAATGCAATGCAATATAAACAATGCCAAGGACACCCTACAATGCAAAAACAGTACACAAGAAAGGCAAGAAAACACAAGAACAAGACACTGGCGCCGAAAGAAAGAAAGTGCCGTAGCAGCAACTGAGGTAGTGCAGATTGTGTGTGTGTGTGAGTCAGAGAGAGAGAGAGAGAGAGAGGTTTACAGTCCTGCAGTCCTGGGTTTGTGTGTGTGGGTGAGTGTGAGGGGGACTGTTCTGCGTCAGCTATATGTGGTTGAAATGACAATAAAAAGCTCTTGAATCTTGAAAAAATCTTGAATGGATAATAGCACACTGTCTCATTTTCTGACATGTAGCATGTAGAATGTTTAACTCAACAGTAAAGCAATATTCATAGATTAAATTTATATAGGTAATGTATGGTATCTTTCGAGATTTATGTACATCACATTTTCAGCAGCAGGTAATGTCCATACTATCACCAGTATGGAAAATAATTGGCTGTTTTTTTGATGACAGCCCCTGGGAACAACCGCAAATGCTGAAAGCTTCTGTTATATAACAAATACATATCAGCTACAGTGCAAAGAACAACTGTTAAGGCACTAAAAAGACAGATTCAATTGCTATAGGACAGAATCTTCAAGAGCTAATCTAGTTGAAGTAATGAGGCTGTCCACACAGTTCTAGAAGGAACTCCTAACTACTGTATATACAGTAGGTGCAATACTGGAGGAACTGCCTATGTTTGGTGAAGCAGCTTCTTTGGCACTATCTTGTTCTTTGGAGGAAATGTCTGCTGTTCTTGTGTCTCCCCTCTGCAGCTCATCTGTGACTGTATTTCAGGTAGTGAAGGACTTCCTGCAGCTCTCCAAAGAAGATGGAGACCTGTATGGAGTTTTAAAAGACTGTTTAGAATCTGGGATGATGCCACTGAGCTGCAGTAGACCTGACACGTTCTCATAATGACTATTAAACAGAACTGTATGCATTTAAAATAGTTATGCTGTTCTCTTAAACGCTAAAGTACAGACAACTGAGCTGTGACATCAATGACTTGTCAGAATTTCAAAAGCCAGCTGGATATGAGACTTTTTTCAATAGGTCAAAAAGTAGGGTAGATCATCTTTATTTGTTTAAAAGACTTGAAGCATTTGTATTTGGAAAATTAATTCATTTTATGGGTCAAGTTGTTGCTACAATCTCATTTCAGGAAGGAAACCAACTCCAATTAGACTTTCTGCATCTACGGGCGAGCCAAAGTCTAATTGACATAAATTTCATCATCACAAGGATGTGTACAGATGTCCGAGTACCCACCACCTACAAAATCAAAAAAAGAGCTTCCTCCAAGCAGACTATATGGGAACCACATAACTATCAGTCTTAAATAAATTCAGGGTTTCATGGGGTGAAACTTTGCAGCTGAACACAATCAAGCTTGTCTGCTTATGCTGCTTATTTTACAGTGTTTGTCAATGGTCAAAATGGTTTTCACACCATTAAATTGCTTTTGTATCTGTTTCTGTCCTCTGTAAGAGTTAACTAGATAAAATGCAAGGAAGTACTTTTAGCTGGTTGTAAAAGTAAATATCAGCCAACAGTTCCAGCTGTGCTGTAGCGGAAGAGAAATTGATGAAAGGCTTTAGTGTGCTTCTGGGGAATGTTATATATGCTAAGAAAAAAATGATTTTTTAGTAAGTTAAGCATAAATAGATATATGGTATTTGTGTACACATTTGGATTAATTTATTTCTAGATTTTAATAAATATGTGAGCACAGCAGGCCAGGTTTTCACCAGTAGTTTGCATAATGGCATGAATAGCTGGTCTGTTGTAGTAGCTTTCTGTGTATACAGCTATCTAATGCACAGAAATTAATTATTAGATGCACACAAAGTCATCTAATCATGTACAGAAATTTAGCTATGTAAAGTCAAAGTCAACTTTATTGTCAGTTCTGCCACACATACAGGGTAAACACAGGACTGAAATATCTGACAAGAATTATGAATGATTAAAGAAGATATATAAATATAAGGTATAATAATAAAATATGCACAATAGTCTATGATCATTGACTGTCTGTATAATAACAGTTTTTAGAAAAAAATGTGAATGGGGCAGTTGGGAAATCCTGCTCAGTTAGACCAGTGATTCAGAAACTCTGAGAATGGCCACTGCAAGTGAGGTGTGGATGACCAAGGGGAAAATGTAGTAAATGAAATGGTGTTTTTAATGTTAATGAATCATAGAAAATTACAGGGTGTTGGGCATAAACTTTTCTTCACATTCTGAAGTGATGCCCAGTTCTAGTTAGACTTGGATCCAGTCACATTTTTCTTTTAGGACGTATTTGTGAATAGTAGCTGACTCAGTGCACTGCCCAGATTAGCATCTAAAGGTGGAAAGGATTGACCTCTGCATGCTATTTTCTGCTCTGCATCCTCTTCATAAAAAAATACAAATTGGACTAAAACAGCTTATGTGTTGCAACACAAAGGAAACAATCTTGGCTATGGACCACAGTTTTAAATGCTAAGAGACATTGTTCTGAAATATATGTGTAGGAAGAACCTCTGTTCCATAACGGTTAAAAGTTGAAATTTCCTCTCTTCTCTTCCTCTTTCCTCTCCTGCCCTCCTGAAATGTCCACATCGTGGAAGAGTCTACAGGGCTTTTCAAAGGTTTGTTGCACAGGCTAAAGCAAGAAAGGCATTTCCACTATAATACCACAGCTTGTCAGTTTCTTTTGGCTGCTGAGGAAGGATGCGAACATTTAAAATGGAGGCAAAGAAATTGATTTTTTTTCTCCAAAGAGGAGCTTTCCTGAGATAACTATTGGCATTCCACTTATAATTAAATCTTCACACATTTCATGCTATATAATTTTACAAAGTGCAGGTGTTGACCTTTCCGCACAAAAAGTGCACACTTTTCAGCCAAAGACAATATTTTGTTACTCTGTTTGAGTGGACATAAATTACAAAACTGGAATTAATAGCCTTACAGTACACCAAATATGGAGTCAAAGTCAAGCTGTTTTCTTCTGTGTTGATATTAAATTTGGGGGTGGGGGGTAATTTAAAACTGTTGCATTAAGTGTTTAGGAATTACAGCCACTTTTATACATAGCCCCCATTTGCAGAGGCTCAGAAGTAATGGGACAAACCGAGATAATTTTAAGTAGAAGGATTGGCCATTGAAGAATGTCCCATTTCTTTGCCTTGAGAAACTCTTGGCTTGCTTTCACAGTATGCTTTGGGTCATTATCTATTTGCTTTATAAACGCCTTCCAGTCAGTTTTGCAGCTTTTGGCAGAATCTGAGGAGAGACTAAAGCCCTGTACACTTCTGGATTCATCCTGTTACTTCTAGCTGGAGTCAGTTCATCAATATACCTGAGTAACCTGGTTCCACTGCAAGCCATAGATGTCCATGCCATAACATTGTTTCCACCATGTTTTGAGAGATGATGACGTGATATACTTTGGATCATCTTTCTTTCTCAATACTTTTCTCATGCTACCATTCTGGTAAAAGCCCATTTTGATTTAATCTGTCGAAATAATTTTTTTCCAGAACTGGGCAGGCTGTTTTAAATGTTTTCTGGGAAAATCTAATCTGGCCTTCATGTTCATACAGTAAGTATGAAGTTGTTGTGAACCCTCTGTATTTACATTCATGAAAGCGTCTTTGGATTATAGCCATTGACACTGACACTACCACCTCTCTGAGAGTATTATAGGCTTGACTAAATGTTGGGTAGGGGTTTTTCACAATCAAGTTAAAAATTCTGCTATCATCCAATTTACAGTAGTTGTTTTCTGTGGTCTTTCAGGCCTTTTAGTTTTGCTGAACTGACCAGTACATTCCTTCTGTTTAAGGATGTTCCAGACTGCTATTTTGGCCACTCCTAACATTTTTACTATGTCTCTGACAGGTTTATTTTGTTTTTTCTCAGTTTAAAAATGGCCCCATTCTCTTGCATTGACATCTCTTTGGACTTTATATTGACAGTTCCATCGAAAAGCTACCAAATGCAAGTTCAACACTTAGAATCACCTCGCAGTCTTTTATCTGCTTAGTTTGCCATGGAATAGCAAGGAACAGGTCTCACCTGGCCATGAAAGAGCTTGTTAGTCAATTATCCAATTTCTTTTGAGCCTCTAAAATGGGGAACCATGCATGAAAATGGCTGTCATTCTTAAAAAGTAATTCAATTCTTTTTTTAATCCCATTGAATTATAGCTGAAAGTCTGCCCTTTAATCATATTTTGACTGTCTGATTTCAAATCCACTATGCTGGTGTGCAGAGGCAAGATATCAATTTTTTTTGTGTCATTTGCCCAAAACTTACAGATTTAATTGTATGTCTCTTACGGTGGTCACAATCTGCTAACATTGTAACACATGCTGAGAAGGAAAATAAGCATCTTTCCCTGAATATTAAACTACTTCTTCAGTTAGTGTGTAACCTGACAATCACCCCTCCCATAAAAAAACCCCCAAAAAATCTGCCGTTCAGCTTTCTGTTCCAGAGGAGAAAAACTTTAGTGTACTTATTAAGTATTAAACTTAATTATTGCTTATTCTGTCCTTCTTTTTGCTGATTTGTCAAAACTGAGTTTTTTGTTTGTAATTTATTTATTTTGTCTGAACATGATGTTTTGATCTCTGTTACACTACTACCTGGTCTGTGTTTATTGGCTTTATTAGCATACTATTTTTGGTCAATATTTGATTAGCGATTTAACTTGCTCCCCGGACTCATACATTATTCAGTGGTAATGCCCATTATGGAAACAGACAGCTGTTGGCACAGTTTATAGCCTCTTTGACAGCTATTATATTACTTGCACAACGCTGAAGCCCGTTTGGATAGTCTTTTCACTTAAGTTTAGCACAGTCTAACTTTAGACAATGTACACAGTGCCATTAATGAATTTTGAGTATCTGTATAATTTTATTAACCTTGTAGTTACAGGGTTGTCATTATCACCTTGTAGAGTCATTGGCATAAAAGGGAGCAAAGAGGTGGAGGTTTCTCACAAATAGAGGGCTGCTCTGGACTACTGAATAAGCAACCTGTCTTCTTATAGGAATATTCATTTACTGTCATGCAATCCATCAAAGTTACACTTTAATACGTCCCCTATTGGGTATTTTATTTTCCTGACTTTAGTAGTAGATTGATATTATGCATATATCACACTTTAGTCATCTTGCCATTTCACAGAGATGTATTATATTTTTATAGCAATATTCCTCAGGCCCGTCATGCTTTTTCTGATGTAGTAGTAAGGAAATTTCTCAATGTTTAGGAAAAATAAAGTATAAAAATGTATCTTTGGAAGTTTATTTGTATTCTCCCCAAGGGGTTGCTACAGTGGATTAATCCACATTGGTAATTTGGCAGAGGTTTTTACACCAGATACCCTTCCTCACGGAACCCTCCATAGTGAGAGAGGCTTGTGTCCCCACCTGGAATTGAACTAGGGACCTTTCGCTTGCAAGGTGAATGTGTACTTTATCTTATTTTACTTAAATAATCACAAAGGACTTTTAGTTTATCTGTTTATTTCCTTAAATCCAGTACAATCCCTAACACCACAACACAAAGAGAAAACATATAAGTGGATATAATACCAGCAATAAACCACATGGACCATTCTTGTTAGGCACATTGTCACCCCTTACCACCTATGCTCATGTGCATTAGAGAAAGCAGGTATGTGTTTACTTTCTCTGTAGCATTAATCTTATGGAGTAGCCAATATTGGTTGTTTCCTTTATCTATAGTGTGTGTTCCCAAATAAATCACTGAGCTCAAACCTTTCCTTTGTCTCTGTTAGTCATTACACAATTGTCACTGTGAGCTGATACTGGGAAAAAAAGAGATAACATATCAAAACCCCCAGCTGTTTAAAACTTCTGAACAAAACTGAATCCATGAATTAAACAGGAGCCCTTTCACCGTGTACCTTCACCTTTCCTGTCTCCCATCCATCGCTTCTATCCATCATCCCATCCTTCATTTCATTCACCCGCTTTTCAAACAAGTGGCATCTTTGATTAGCAAAACAAAGAGGATGCCTTAAATAAAAAGACCATTTACAAGTCAGACTGGGTAGCGAAGCAGTGACTGGGTCCTGCTCTTTTATTCGTGATGAGAGGATGGAGCTGGCCCATAGTACAATGACGTCGCAGCTCCATTGTTAGTGAAATGAACACCTGGCTGTCAGGGAAGTGCTAAATCACCGCTGTGTTTAGCTACACCTGAGGCTTGCTACACGAAGTGACACAAAGCAGAACATTACATTGCAGTCTGGCTGATTTCAAAGGTAATTTGCCTGACATATTTTTTTTTATCTAATCAGTCAACAACTGCTCTGTCGTTTAGATTTACTACCTGTTTTTTCCCCAGCACCAAACCTGATTATATCCGAGTGGTGGACAAGGAAATCAATCCTCTGGGTTTCCAAAGATTTGCAATTATGATAGGCAGTCCAAAGTTAATATGGGGAAAGAAGAAGATTTTAAAGCCTAATGATTTATTACTTTTGAGCTGCAGCCAAAGCAGTAGTTGACTGATATCCTCCTTTACATTACTAGTTAGAGAGAACCCCACTTTGTCTGATAAATGGTATTTTGGCCCAATGGATATAAATGCAAAGACACTCTTCACCCTAGAATACTCTCAAACATGACGTAGTCAGGGCTTTCATTAGAAAAAATTAATTTGTATCTCACAACCAGAGAGTCATCTCACTGTTGCAGTGAATAAACCCAAATAATTTAACAATTCTGGTCCCCTCACCCCTACAGGTTTAATCTGTGGAGGACAGTTATAGACTGGCAATGAGAAATAACACCTGCTCTTCTTTACTACTATTCCATGCAAAGGTGGGAGGCATTCCTCTGGGATTAGATAATACAGGTGCACATAACAGGAAATTTCATCCATGACTTTAACCATATTGTACCGTATGTGTAAGTTTTTTTTATATAACTTGCCCTCTGTACTTTAATTGAGCTTTCAAGCTTATCTGGCAGAGATGAATGTGTGCATCCTCTGTGACTCAACAAATAATTTGGAGCTGCAACTAATGAACACACTGGATCAATGGCAAGCCACACAGCATAGCCAGTTACTGAGGTACCTCTTGTAAATCCCTGCAGCGGTTTACTGCCAGTGAAAATAGCTGACATTATCTGCCTCGACTTAGGTTAAAGGCCTGAAATCAGGAGAAATTGTGAAGAGGAATAGTGGAAACCTAAAAAACAAAATAAACCACTTGAATTATAATAGGGAAGAATAATTCAGGCATTTTGGTATTAGATAGGTGAGGGAGCTGTTTAAAAAATAGTTTTTATTTATGCACATAAATCAGCTGGTTCAGTGTTTTTACAGCGGGCTTTAATTTCAAAAAGAAGCATGAACCCATTTAAAAATGTAGTAAGAGTAATAATCTAAAGAGAATCATTGTGCTACTCTTGTGTTCTTGTAACCCCTCAAATCCCAATGATCTTTTTGAGGGAGACTGGTGTAATTACAGAGGCATCCATCCACCCATCCATCCATCCATCCATCCATCGTCCACTTGTCCACTTCAGGGTTGCAGGAGTTGGGGGGATGGAGCCTATCCCAGCTGTTAACCCTGGACAAGTTGCTAGACTACCACAGGGTGAACACAGAGAGCCAGAGAACCATCCACACTCACATTCACACCTATGGCCAATTTAGGATTACCTGAAGATGCATGTCTTTAGACTGTGGGATGAAGCTGGAGTACCTGAAGAGAACTCACACAGGCACAGGGAGAACATACAAACTCCACACAGAAGGACCTCAGTCAGCCAGTGGATTCTGACACAGGACCTTCTTGCTATGAGGTGACAGTGCTAACCACTGTTCCACCATGTTGCCCATTACATAGGCAGTGAAGTTTTAAAAGCTGTCTTTTTTAGTATTTATCACAAAAAAAGATTGTAAAAAACTGTCCTCTCAGCCTTCTCATTTTAACTACCTTATGTGAGAACATTAACTTTCGCTTGATTACTTAAACCTTGCCCCAAAAAGAGGGGAAGTTGTATGAAATGTTAAAAGCACACTAAACTCATTTGCAGATTATTGCACTTTAGTGGTCCTGTGATGGAATGGTGACCAATTCAAGGTATACCCAGCCTCTCTCCCAACATCAGCAATAATAGGCTCTAGCCTTTAAGTGAATCATGAGGTGTACTTAGTTTTTCACATGAAAACTAAGTACAAACTGTCATGGTCTGTATTTTAGTTTGGGTTTTGAGTTCTGTTTTCCCCTTTTCTGTCCCCTGCCTGGCCTGTTCCCTCTGTTAGTGGCCTTTGTCTCTGTCTGCGTCAAGTCCTCTCTTATTTTGGTAGTTTATCTGGTCCCTGTCTCGCTCCCCGCCCTGATTGTTCCAGCTGCGTTCTCTTCCACCTGTCACCTGCTCATTGGTCTGTCTTTGTCTATTTTAGTCCCGTCTTCTGTGTTTCGTGTTGTCGTGTCATTCTGGTTTGTTCCCCCCAGTGTTCTTCCCGTCACTGTTAACCTTGTCTCAACTTGGATTTATTATGGACTTATTATTTATTATGGACTTATTTTGGCACAATAAAGCCCCTTTTCTTTCTTACTTCGTCTGCGAGTCCTGCATTGTGGTCCATGCCAACCCACCATGGAAAACCATGACACAAACAGTGATTCAGTAGCCTGTAAAACCAATTTCAGCATTAATATATTGAAGTATTCTGTCTCTCACATTGGAATTTTGGCAACAACTTGATTCTTTTTTTTCAGCCATATTGTTGTAGATTTGCTGATGTTCTCAGGATCATTGTCCTTGTATATGACCCAATTTTGGACAAGCTTTAGCTTTTGGACAAATGGCCTCACATTTGATGTTAGAATACAGTACTTTGGTATACAGAGGAGTTCATGGTTGATTCAGTGACTGCAGGGTTCCCTGGTCCTGTGGCGTTTGGTTTTCACAAATTATGATGCGGTGAATTATTGACAAATATCTATACTATGGTAGTAACTCTCCAAAGGACAGTGTTCCTGACTTCTTGTGGTTTGTTCTGATGCATTGTTAAGCAATGTAATCCATGCTGCCATGCTCATTTTGGAGAGAAGAGTTTTTCTCCTGGCAACCCTTCCAAACAAGCTTTTCTTGTTCAGTCTTTTTCTAATTGTACTATCATGAACTTTAACATTTAACATCCTAATGAGGCCTGTACATTCTGAGATGCGGCTCTTGGATTTTTTGCAATTTCTCCGAGCATTGCATGGTTTGACCTTGGGGTTAATTTCCTGGGAAAATTGTTGGGTTAGCATATACCTGAACATTCCAGACCAGCAAACTGCCAAAAAACGTATGCTTTTATAGAGGTGGTCACTTTGTTGTACCTAGGTGTACTTAGTTTTTAACAGGGCCACATAGAGTCCCTTTAAAACTTTCTTTTTCAGAAGATCGTATGAATCAAATTAATATTCAATATATGAAACATAGCATATAAAAACATATAAAAAAATAGCTGAAAAAATAAAAGAGACAAATGACATGCAAAATCACTGACATTTTGACAATAGGACCTTCTTCAGCACCTGCAGGCCATAGCTGATGAGAATAAGGACAGAAGAACAGTGGAATAAGAGCAGACACTAACAACTGATTTGTAGTATGCAATGTTCATGCTTACTAAATGTACTGGACTTTTGGCTTAAACATATCTGAGTACCATCCAGATTCCTAAGTGTGAAAATGATCTTTATTTACATTACATAATCAGCAGTGCTGGAGAGCCAAGCAACCAGAAACCCATCTTCCTGTTCAATATCCCAAAAACACAGCAATTATGTTTTTTTTAAACAATGAATTCTGACTGATCTGCAGATCTATGTTGCAAGTAGGGTAAATATGCATGATGACTTGACATGTGTGATGAGTGGAACTATAAAACTGTGTCCCTTCAAAAAAAAACCAAAAAAATTAAATGTGTGATGCCTCCTGACCTTGAATAAGGACAAAATTATGACAGAAACAGTATGTGTAATAGGTTGTGCTTTTATTTTAAAATGGTGATTCATGTCCTAAAGGTCTCCTGTGTCACAGTCTCTGGGCAGAAGCTTACTGTTCTACACAGAGGAAGAATAAGAGCATGCAGTCTAAACAAGGGATTTAAGACAATCAAATTTCCTGGATAACATAAGTGTGTTTGTGATGTCTGGTTCATTTTTCTGCTTCCTTGTAAAAGTCCATCCTAACTGAGTGTGTAAGAAAACATGCACGGACACACACAAGCACACATTTCATGGCACATATTTGTCCTGCAGTAAATTTGTTTCCTGGGGGAAAAATGAATTATGCAAGTACTTTTCTTGTTTCAATCTTCTTGTAAAAGCTAGACTGAATATATTAGTCTCCATAGTCACACAGTGAATTATACTGTGTACCTTTCCTCTTCACTGGGAAAGCCAGAGGATAAACTAAATATTTCAAAGTAAAATGACTAGGCGTAGATACAGTATGTGTCACTGAACTGAATACCTTTAAAAGAACAAAAAGCTGTGGCAACAATAAAACTGTGTACTGCTTTTACCACTTTTTTGCTCTTTGGGTAGAGAGAACACAATCAGGTTTATCTTGTGGCATTTTACCTCCCTTTATATTCATGCAGTGACATGTGGATCAGTGCTCTTTTAAAGACACATGAAGCTTTCATCCTTATAAAACCTCTCACTGTAACTCCTGACATCTATTTTCAGTGACACACTTGAATGCACTTTTCACATTCCCTAAACATTTTGTATTTCTTTTCCACATATGGTTCTCAGATATCATCAGTGTGGATATTTATCTCCTGATAGTCTGAGCAAATACTCTTGTGGCAATTATAGGAGCTTGAAATGAACTAATGCCTAGTGCACTGAACGTGTGCATAAAAATATTTATAAAAATATGATTCAAATCTATAGCCTTGAGGTCTATAGATTTTCAAATAGGAATAGCTAGAAATAAACCAGGTAAAGATTGCAGAGAAAGTGCAAAGTCATTCAACTGTGCTCCTAAAAGATCTTCTTGATTGGTAACAACTCTACAGACTCAATAGTGGGGGTTGGTGGAAGCTTTAATGCTTGAAAATAAGACTGAGCAGCAGGGGAGCTGCACATGGGTTCAAAATCACTGATGCTCAAGCGAAATTATTGTAGAGGGATAAGGAGATTCTTATCATTCTTCTGTCGCCAAGCAACAAATATCTATGTGCCTATGAGCAAAGCATCTATCTCCAGCTACTTAACTAAAGCCATTCATGGTGCATTTGTGCTAAAAACAGCATAAAACACTAAAAGAATATGCATTTCACATAATTATTTTCCTATCTGTGCTTCTTTCTTTAGCTTTTCAGAGAGAGCAGTGTTGCACAGCACTGCAACACCTGAATCAGACAACACAATGCTACACACGCAACCATGTTTGTACAATATTTAACTGAACTTGCCATGTCTGGTTGTGTAAACTTATTCGCTCATGCCTCTTTTTGTAGGTAATGTTTGCACTGCTAGCTGTAAGACATACACCTGAAGTAGCTGCAGCAAATCAATATGAATACAGCCCCTGTAAGAGTATGTGATTGCTGTGCATCACTCCCAACCCAAACTCAAAACAATGCAAGGGATTGGTTAGCTAGTTTCAGTGGTGCCTTGCATAGCATACAGTTATATAATGCATTTAATAATCTTTGTGGTCATGAAAATTGATATCAAACAAGTACATTCACGAATAAATAAATTGTGTGTTTCTGTCTGTGTGCATGCACTTCTGTGTTTCTACACAAGTTTGGAGTGAGTTGGTGGGAATTATTACCTATTTATCATGGGGAACATTTGTGACACACTGATGCTGAACAAGAGGGCCTGGCTTGCCGTCTTCATTGTAGTTCATCCCAAAGGTGTTGAATGGGGCTGAGGTCAGGGATCTGTGCAGGCCAGTCAAGTTCTTATAAACCAAACTTGACCTTGCTTTGTGTGCTGGGGCACAGTCATACTGGAACAGAAAAGAGCCTTCCCCAAACTTTGCCCACAAAGTTGGTTGCATAGACTTGTCTAAAATGTCTTGGTAAGCCAAAACATTAAGATTTCCCTTGACTGGATCTGAGGGGCCCAGGTCAGCCCCAGAAAACAACCCTAGAGCATTATTGCTCCTCCATCAAACTTTACAGTTGAAAGAGTGCATTCAGGCAGGAAATGCTTTCCTGGCATTTGCCAAGCATGATTTGTCACTCCACAAAACAAGTTTCCACTGCTCCACAGTCCAGTGAAACTGCTCTAGTTTACACTGTTTCATCCAACGCTTGGCATTGTGCTTAGTAATGTACGGCCTGCGTGCAGCTGCTCAGCCACTGAAACGTCTGCTGTGAAGCTCTTGGCACATAGTTTTTTGCTCTTATGTTAATGCCAGAGGAAGTTTGGAACTCTGCAGTTCAAGGCAGTAGAGCCTTGGCACTATGTTCCTCTGCACTTGGCGATGTCCATTCTGTAAATTTATGTGGTCTGCCACTTCATGGCTAAGTTGATGTGATTGCCTAAATACTTCCACTTCACAATGATACCACTTACAGTTGATTGTGGAATGTCTAGGAGGGAAGACATTTCACAAACTGACTTGTTCCAGTGGTGGCATCCTGTTACAGTACCTTACTTGGATTTAATGAGCACTTTAGAAGAACCCAGTCTCTCATAAGTGTTCGTAAAGGAAGACTGTAAAGACAGATGCTTGATTTTATACCCCTAGAGCAATGAGACTGAATGAAAAACTTGAATTCAATGATTAAGAAGTGTGGCTCAAAACTTTTGTCCATATTGTGTCTATTGTGGTTACAGAGACTTTTCACCTTCCTACACCTGTATTTTGAGTGAACAAAGATGCAAAATGCAAAAAGAAAGTTAAAGAAAGTTAAAACTGAATAGATTAATAGTATTTTTGTTTCTATTTTCTATAGCTATCACAATAATTGTGTAGTGAAACTCTGCTATCATGACAAGGCTAATGTAAAACAAAAACAAATAAGCAAAAACTAATAGACACCTCAGCATATCATCAGCTTGGGTAATTCATACGTGTTAACCAAATAATTTCAGTATTCTTATTCTGATTCTGAACCAAATATCTAAGGGAGCAATATGAAAAGCTGTCTACAATGTCATAGTATATTACTGTAAGAGGGATTTAGAAAGAAAATCACAGCACCGAAATGGACAGTCCTGTACATGAAATTTATCCAGCACCTGCACAGCATCTCATCTCAGTAATTTAGACAAATAGCCTTTCTGTTGCAGTACTTGGTGTGGGAAGACAGATATTTTACTAATGAGCAGTGGTTACTGAAACTAGATAACCACAGCAGATAAGCAGCAGACTGAATGTCCTTAAATAAATCTCTTTTTGTCTGTATGTGAAACTGATCCCTGTTCGTCCTCTCTTTTTCTCCAGGACTTATTTTGTGTCGCATGATGTTTCTCTTATTCCCTCTTTGCTCTGGTCAATCACCATGATAAACTAAGTGGGTGAGTGGATTATTCTGCTCATCCATGTTGCCCTTCAAATCAACCCACAGAGAGACATTTCTGCCCACTTCTTGGCTATATGATAAGATGCTAATTGATTGTGATGTTTGTGAAGGTCTCACTGAGTGACAGTCAATAACACATTATGTAGTGATGACTTCTGTCAGGAGTCATTCCACCAGATAAAGGCCATTCTCAAACACACAAACATATATAAACATAGCCACTTGCACACATTCATGCCAATCAAATGGCACTATCACAGAGGGACAGCGTGAACAGGCAATGCCACAAACACTCCAAATCATGTTGTTCCCTGTAGACCTCTGAGGCTGCAGTAGTCTGTACTGTACATTTCCATTTTAAGACTGCATCACTAAATATTTCAAAGGTTCTGGTTGCACAGAGCCAATCATTCAAACCTGCTGCCAAAAATACAAAAAAGTTTGTTTTTTTCTTTTAACACCCAGAATCCATACAATTTGGAGCCACAATTCTCACAGTATGAAATACCTATGGAGTGTCATGATAACTGATTACAACTGAATAAATGCCTGAATCAAAATGAAACTGAAATGTTTATGGGAAATTTTTGAAACCACATGCCTCGTAGCTTTTGAGACAGCAGGGTACTTCTGATCTTTTCTTTGTGGTGTCATTTCATATTATTCATGGACTCCCCCCAGCCTCTATTGGCCCCCTGCCCATCCCATCTTCTTATCTTTCTCTTTTTCTTCTCCTCCTATCTCTCTGAATCCACTTTTTGCATCCTTTTCCTATCCTCTCCCGCTTCCCAGCATGGCAGCAGCAGAGCTACGACTGTTGCAGCCCAATCAAAAAAAAAAAAAAACACTAAAGAATGATTAATAGACAAGCTGCAGCCACACACATACAGGTTTTTTGAGAGAAGCAATTGACAAGCTGAATAGGTCTTGATGGTGGTGGTGGTGGTTGGGGGAGGGGGGTCTTTAAATTCTCCCAAGTTGCTGTAAATTCAGGGCAACATAAAATGTGAAGAGGAGGGAGAGAGACTGAAAAAGGCAAGACTCAAAACATTTACTTCCAGCTCCAAGACAACAGTGACATTGAAAGTGGGGGAAAGCTGAAAGCGAGATTAAAAACAAAGAAAAAAAGAGATGGACAGTAAGAAGGAGAGCGACAGCATGACAGTTTTGAAGTTGACACACTCCATGGATGAATACAAGAGGTACATAGGTTGCCTGAGGATGAGTGTCTAGAGTCAGAGGAGACAGCACTTGGGCACACCAACACACCCCGGGCAAGGAGACCTCTTGCCTGGTCCAGACTCCTTATGCAAATACAGATCACAGCTTCTCAGTGTTTGGGGCTGATGAATAATCCTAAAGATGTAGATGAGGAAAGTGTTTGCACAATTTTTTCCCCCTGCTGTAAGGCAATGAATAACACTGTCCCTGTCTGGACATGAAAAAAGTGAGACCTAAAAGAGCAATGTTGTAATATAAGTAAGTAAGTCTAAACCTGGCGAGAAAAGATATTACACTGTCATGAAAATTAATGTATGGCCTTTGACTCAGACTGCATGCTTCAGCTGTAAACCCCCTGTCTCTGCAGGACCATGTTTTAGACATGGTTCATTTGTCCATCTTTAATGCATTCGTTGTTTGCTGACACATCCACAGAGGTCTGTGCTCCAAGACCTTTCTCTTCATTATTTTTCTTTGAGTAATGCAAAATGATGCCTGTTTTGGTCACGCTGCCTGGTTTTGATAATTGCTGGCATAAATTAAAATATTTTCTTAAATAGCATCATATACAGGGCTTCAACATGACCTTCACTTCCAAATAAAATATTTAGCTGGAGCTGTGCTTCTACTTGAATCTAATTAGAAAAGGGAAATACAGTGAGTTGTCAAGATCACAACAGAGGCTTAGAGCAACATTAAAGGAAAAACATACCTTTCATGTGAGAAACACATGGCAATGAATCAAGTTAAATGAGAAATATAAAGGACACTCTTCGTTTTATTCTCTTCATGATCAATTGTATGTAAGTATATACAATAGCA
The DNA here is from genome assembly GCA_015106775.1 of Etroplus canarensis. Lineage (NCBI taxonomy): Eukaryota > Metazoa > Chordata > Actinopteri > Cichliformes > Cichlidae > Etroplus > Etroplus canarensis. Next base: position 14,674 of record VUQH01089764.1, on the reverse strand, counting down.
GCTACAATATTTTTGTCAAGCTCACAAATACATGGTAAGGTCTTGAGGTCAACCATTTTCCAGCAGGAGTCAATGCCCATCTGAAACAGATTATAATGAAAAATTTACTATTTATATTGGTGGTTTTACTATTTTGTTGTAGTGGAAGAGTTAATGTGATTGTTGTCACAGTGTGAAAGCATATCGCTTGATCTGCACTCCATTCATTACTTTGACCAAAGTGATGCCAGGTCTTACAACAGAACACCAACAGCCCCATTTTTCTTGTAGCTGTACAATCCAGTACAAGTTGCACCAGCTGCTCCCCACTGTTTTTTTCTGACATAGATGTATCATCTTGCTCTGTCTTCAGGCTTTGCAGCTTTGTGGATGGAGTGTCAACCGATGTCCTGGATGAGTGTGGTTATTCTTGGGTATTTTCCACCTCTGTCAGATCTGACTGTGTGCTTGCTTCCTCCCCCATCTCTCTATCAAGACACTAGCAATATTGCGCTTTGGTGTCTGCTTGCTAGTCTTAAAAAAATTGCTCCCCCTTGGCTTTACTAGTTCACCTTCTCTGTTCATTGCCCTTCCTTTTCCCTCACTCTCCCTCCACACTTGGGCTAATGATCACATTATAGACTCTCCTCTAAGCACTCACTAGTTCCCAATTATAGTCAAGAGTTGGGTTTTTTAAAATGCAGCTGCTGAGGGCACTTGAACTCCAGATGCCTTTATTACCTGAGGTTGTGTATTTGTCTGTTTGTCTAGTTATTGCAGCTCTCATCTATCTACACTTCTTCTTGTGCTTTTTTTCCTTTTTTAAATTATTTTCCTTTTTGTTTAGCTTTCTTTTAAAATGAACCACACGTTTCCTAAGAACTAGGAAAATCTTATTCAAAAGTTTGCCGTCTTCATCAAGTGAAGCTGAGCAAAGAAAACACCTGACTTTTGTCAATATAGTGTGCTTAATAATTCCTCATGTTGAATAGAAAAAAATTATTGATTTTGTTTGCAGCTGTGATTTTTACAAGCTATATTGATAGTTCATCTAAAGTAAAAGAATTGACAAAGTTTTCAGTTTAAAGATTAGCGCTTTATAATTCATGTCAGGACAATATACTGAACTGTATAGAACTGTGTAGAACATTGCAAAAGACCCCTCCAGAATATTCCTCTCAGCCTCTGCAGCAACAGAAGAAAGTGAGGATCTTTCAGGCAAACTTTGAATGTAATGAGTCAACCTGGAATTGACATGAAATAGAGGACATAGAGGCAGTGCTCTACTGGGGTTAAAATCTTCAAATCAAATATCCGAGAGAAAAGATATATGCACACATTTTTCTAGCTTTCTTTTCTTGTTCCCCTTTTTTAAATTTTATTTTTTATTTTTACAAAATTACTGTACTTTTTCTGAGACAGAAAAATAAAGAAACACAGAAGGCCACATACTGGATGATCGGGCATTGTTCTCCAAAAGAATGCAGGAGTAATACCAGGTACATTTGAGATTTCAAAGTGAAACAAAACATTACTTAATATTAGTGAAAAATGAATGCAGAAGCTGTGTTTTTACAACCACACTGATGGAATGAACCCAGGAGAAAAGCAGAAACATCTTTTCATCTGCCCTCTGCATTCTTTCACATACACCCTGCTTTTAGTTGCACAGTAGACTGTCTATAAAGTCCAAAACTGTTGGTCTGAGAAAGTGAGACCATAAATGGTGCTTCACTGTAGATTGGTTTCTGTTGATTGGTTAGAAGCATTGGCAGCTGTAGTAGGAAGGTTAAAAAGCACAAACATGAGCCTACACTGACAATTTATAGCAGTGGTTCTTTTTCAATAATGAACTCCATTTAAAAACCTACAGTAGCAGTGCAATGCATTTTTCAAAAGAAGCCTATATCTAGCAGTATAATACAGCAATCCACCATCTGTGCCTGATTTATTACACAAACCTGTGACTAAAAGACCCTAAAAAGTTACATTTAAAACCATCATGTGATAAGATGACACTGTAGATAATCTGAACTATCTTTCAAGTAAATTGCACATAAAAGTTAGTGAGAATAATTAACTTGTGCTTCATTTAGGATCATTCCAGGGAGCAGGAAAATGGCTACAGTGATCAAACAATTACAGTCTTATTTTTTGCAAATAAGATTAGATTGATTAGTTTTTACAGATCCCACACAAATAAGTGGATCTCTTCTTTCTCTCTGTTTTCAGCTGTAAACTGCATCCCACTTATGTGGAATGTGATTTTGTTTATTTTACCTAAAACAGAAGTTTTATTTTTATTTTGACACACTCTTTTCTTCAGCCAGAAGTTACTGTATTGACACTAAAGTAGGAGTGATATGTACAACTCTAATTGCCAATTCCAAAAAGGAAGGAAGGAAGGAAAGAAAGAAGGAAGGAAGGAAGGAAATAAATAAAAACATAAATAAATAAATGCAATTATTTACAAATCTCATGAATTGATATTTTATTTACAAAAGAACACAGAAAACATGAAATGCTGAAAGTGAGACATTTTATTATTTTATAGAAAAATTGAATTGAATTTGTTTGCAGCAACATGTTTCAACTTGAAAAGTGAGCAGTACTAAAAAGAAACAGCTGGAGTAACATGTTGCAACTAACTAATTTAATTAGCAACAGGCCAGTAATGTGATTAGGTATAAAAAGAGCACTTTATAGAGGCAGAGTCTCTCAGAAGTAAAGACGGGCAGATGTTCAGCCATCTGCGAGAAACTGCATCTACAACTTCAGAATAATTTCCCTCAACATAAAACTGCAAAGGCTTTAAATATTCCATCATCACATTACATCATTACAAGATTCTGAGAATCTGGAGAACTCTGTGTTCAAGGGATGTAGCCAAAAACTGATGGAGGATGCTTGTGAACAGATATGATTCTGACATCGAAATCACTGCATGGGCTTAGAAATACTTCCAGAAATCATTGTCTGTGAACACAGTTCAGAGTGTCATTCACAAATGCAGGTTAAAGCTCTGTAATGCAAACAAGAAGCCATATGTGAACATGATTCAGAAAGTCTGTTGTTTTCTCTTGGCCAAAGGTCATTCAAAATGGACTGAGACAAAGTGGAAGACTGTTCTGTGGTCAAACAAATTGAAAACTGAAATTATTTTTGGAAATCATGATGCATCCTCTAAACTAAAGAGGAGAGAGAGACCATGTAGCTTGTTTTCAGCATTCAGTTCAAAAGCCTGCATCTCTGATGGTATGGGGGTGAATTCACGTTTTTGGTACTGGCAACTTGTACATCTAGAAAGGCACCATCAGTGCTGAAAGGTACTGTATATGCAGGTTTTAGACCAACATATCCTCCCCTCAAGATGTTGTCTTTGTCAGGAAAAGGCCTTGTATGTTTGGCAAGACAATGCTAAGCTACATGCTGCAACTATTACAACAACGTGGCTTTGTACTAGAAGAGCCTGGGCACTGGATTGACCTGCCCGCAGCTCAGACCTTTCAGCGATTGAAAACATTTGGCACATCATGAAACACAAAATGAGACAAAGTAGACCCAGAACTAATGAGCAACTGGAATCCTATATCAGATGAGAATGGAACAACATTCCTCTCCCAAAGGTCCAGGAGCTGGTCTCCTCAGTTCCCAGACATTTACTGCCTGTTGTTAAAAGAAGAGTGGATGCCACACAGTGGTAAACATGACCTTGTCCAAACTTATTTTGAAAAATGCTGCTGCCATCAAATTCATAACGAGCTAGTATTTTTCAATAAATTATAAAATCTCACTTTCAACAATTATGTTTTCTTTGCTCTTTTGTTTTTTTTATGTATATTTTATGCAGCATACCAACCTTTTTGGAACTGGGGTTACAATCATGTATGCATACTGGATCCATACACTAGGTACACTGTATAGACACATACATATTAATGCTTAATAAAATGTGAAACATCAATGTATATGTCAAAACAAAAGGCGTGTGGCATTGTCAAAGTCAGTGATTATGCTGTTTAGTCACTGTAAACAGGGCATCTCCTGCTGTCAGAGTGCTTTACTGCTGAAGGAACCAGTAAACTTGTTACTGTCATCTCGGGTTCTCTGATAACACCAGGCTATGTTAAAGAAAACATTACTGACATGTGAGAGAGGTTTACTGATACTGGAAGGTGGATTTTCTTTGTTTGGAACATCATACCAATTGTCTGATACTGGCAAGAAAGTGATTGGGAAAATCTTCCGTACTAAAGTATTCTTTTGAAACCTAGATTAAAATATTTTTAGTATTTAAATATGATATAGCATGGACCCCACTGTCATATTTTTTCAATTGTAGTAGTTGCAACAGAAATATTTATCAGTGGGAATAATTGGGTTGGAAATGTAATATTCACATTATTTATCCAGGATATCCATCTTAACCTCCCTCCCAGTTATATAGAAGGGGTCTTTAATTGCAGGTAAGCAACACGACATGCATCCCTCTGTGATTCTGGGCCCACACAGAGCTGATTAAACTAGGAATAAAAACACAAGAGGAATCAGTGCTCCAGTCTGAGGCATAATAGAGCCAATACATGCGATCACATGCCACAGCACTGCTGTTATTAACACTAATGTGTTGCATAGGTTTGGACTGGTTATTTGGTTTTCGTTTTATCTGCTGTTTATTTAGAAGCTGTCTGCTCTATGAAATTTGATTATACTTCTCTTGCATCTATCAAAAGCTGCTCTAAAAATGGCACTACGTGGCTCCACCTATGGAATCTATGTCTTACCCTTTAAAAGAATTCCAATTTGGGAAACAAAGAAATATATATATTTAAAAAATAAACATATAATTGTATAAAAACAGAAATAAGCAATGTTGAATATATGCAAGCTACAGGCAAGTGAGAAACAAAGACAAAAAAAATGTAAATCGATATTGGATTCAATCAAACCGTTAACAGCTACTTCTCCCCTTCGTTCTTTGAAGCAAAAGCCTTTTCAATTTTAAATCAGTCAGCAATCAGTTCCAGAGCAGCTGGAACAGGATAAATGAAAGCATCTTATCAAGTTCTTTGCAGGCAAGCACTCGGTCCATTCTTTGTACTCATTCATAGGTGGCCATAAGGCTAACAAGCTTGTTTGTGGATGCAAAGGCAACTCCACTGTGCCCCATCAAACTGTCCACATGCTGCCTGCTTTCGCAGCTCAAGCAACCACTGACCTTGAGCTTTACAATTACCACCCTATTTTCTCTTCCCCCTGCCATAACTTGCCTCCCTGTTCTAAATCACAGTTTAAATGTGCTTTTATTTGTGAACAAATAGGTACTGCTTAATCATCCTAAAGCAAAATATAGTTCATGAATTGTAAGATTTCTGGCATCAATCGGTACCCTTATTGCTTCTCCTACTACACTTGCATTTAATTCAGGACATCACTTTCTTTTCCCTTCTTCTACTGTCCCATTACTGATGTAGTGCAGCATCTGTAACAGCAAACTAAGATGTCATATTTGCTGTAAAGTTCCATTCAAATTTAATGAGCAAAGTTGAATTTCACATTACACAGGAAATGGCACAATTGAGCACGCTTATGAAATAAACATAAATCCTGCCTGCAGAAAGCAACTTCTTGCTTTTGTTGACACAGGCAACATCTTTCTCCATAATGTCCTCTAAAATGCATAATTACTTTGCCTGAGAGTACAAACTGAATCAGTATCAGTAAGGGAAAAACAAATTTAAGCAGCTGTGCACTTCATCTCTAGGGCAAGCTGTGGTTTGCCTTCAAATTAATAAAAATGGTTCTAATGTAAATTCACTTAAAGCCTTTTAACCATCTACTCCTTTCATTTTCTTTCTCTACAAAACTGTACATACTTCTGGGTTTTATATTGTTACACATCTTTGCATTCAGTTTTGTGAAATTAACAGTTCTTTTCATTGATGCACTTAAGTAAAAATGCCTAAAATGACTATTATTTTATTCATTGTTTAGCTTAATTTACTACTATTTTCTCCTCCTTTTTTTCTTTTAACTCTTTTACATTTTTCCCAGATCAAGCAACTTCAACTTTTGCAGGAAAAACATGTAGCATAACACCACGCTACGAAGCATAAGTGGGAAATGTAATGATTTACTAGGATGTACTTTTAAGCCTTGTACTTATCAAAGGATAATGTAGATTATTATTTAATTTTGGTAATTATCAAGGAATTCTGAAAAGCCCAAAACCAACAGTGTACTGATCAATGGCACTGAAAGTACACGTAAGAGTGCAGATGTTTGAGAATGTTTGATCAGGTATTAAATAGTCTCTAACCTTCCAGCTCCCGTGTGCATGATCTATGTAATGTCCAATTCTGATGATTTACGCTGATATAAAAGAACTGCAGGAAATAGTATGTTATAATAGTATGTTATATAGTATCAAATTCAAAGCTAGTGCTGTATCTTGCCTCCAGTCTGCTCTACTCATGGATTGGCTGGCACGTTGCTATTCTCCAGACACCTAGAGGGTGCTGTCATAAAAAGCAAACATTGCCCTCTTGGCCCAGTCATACACATTTATGCAAAAACTTGAAGGTTACAAAAATTTGAGGTGAGGACAATTTTTCAGTTTCGCTGTGTCAGAATAATAATAATTAAAAAAAAAGTCTGTGGTAAATGATGTTCACTGAGTAACGTAATTTTGGTACACGGGTGTCTTAATGTGGGTGAAGTTACTTGGCACACTGATTTTGAAGTTGGTTTACATGTGTCAGCCAATTCTGGTACAGTCATTTGGGTACAAATAGGTTAACTTGTAGATTTTTCATATAATAAATATTCATATATACGTGGAAGATTATATTATTTTATGAAAAGTGCTTTATTTGTTTATCAGGATTAAAAATTGATGTTATTTCTAAAAATACAATTATTTGTATGATTCTTCTTCTGGTTCTTCTTCTGATTATTATTATTATTATTATTATTATGTACTTGGAAATATTTCTGAACACTGATATTTTTCTTATAGGAGTAAAAATGGTAAAAAAATTGTTTCAGAAAAACAGATAGGGGACATACGTCAGATGACACTACAATCAGCCAGGCAAGTGAAGCTTCAAAACAAAAATAGAAGGAGTACAGCAAAAGACTAACATATCATCAGCATTCAGATACCAACAGAAAATCTGTCAGGGTGAGATTGAGGGCAAGAAAGAGCTAGGTCTCTGCTGAATATGTACTCTAGTTCCTGTATGAATTAAATGCTTTTATTATTTTTATTTGACATCATTCTGTAGCTGTAGCATTTTCAGTGAGCGCACAACATGATTTTAATGATGAATACAATAATCCAGCGATCATTTGTAAACATTAGCTAGCTAGCTAGGATGACTACAGAGAATTTTCAAACCTCAGAATTTTCAATATTTTCTGGAATTCCTGAGTGAAAACAGTTCAAGTCTTAAAAAATGCATCTTTCGGCTGCTCCCTTGTATTCTCCACCAAGGGGTCACCACAGCAGATTAATCCGCATTGGTAATTTGGCAGAGGTTTTACGCCAGATGCCCTTCCTGACGCACCCAAACTGTACAAACAATTAATTTTATTTTTACACAGGACAATTCACGCATCAGAAATATTTTACTGAGGTATTGAATCATGTGAACTGTAAGTTGTTTTTAAAATAACTTTTTGAATACACTGCAGCTCCAGGTTAATGCAAATTTGATGTACTTCATGAGGGGATTAAATAAACTGCATTATCACTGTCAAATCAAGTCAAGTCAAGTTTATTTATATAGCACATTTAAAACAACCTGAGTTGACCAAAGTGCTTAACATCAGTCAAAATAAAATAAAATAAAAACAAACACATTTAAAATATTAGTGCATACAATAAATAAAATGGTAACAATACATCAGAATAAGACAGATAATCAAATACATAAAAATGTATCAAATTAAAAGTTAAATAAAGCTATAGGGCCAAAATAGCTTGCCTAGTTGGGTTTAAATGTCATAGTAAAAAGATGGGTTTTAAGTAGTGATTTAAAATTTACTAAAGACTGTGCAGCTCTGACCTGATAAGGTAGCCTGTTCCACAGTTTGGGTCCCACTACTGAAAAGGCTCTGTCCCCACAAGTTCTAAGTCTATTACTGTCCGTCAGTAGTAGTAGTATGCAGTACAAAAATATGGTTATTTTTTCAGTAGTATCTGGACAACATTAGGGTAAATTAATGCATTGTCTTTTAGTGTGGGTCAGGTTCACTGCAAGAAAAATTGAAATAATAAATTCTGTAATTTATATCCCCCAATCCCTCTGGAGTAATGGTACTGTGAACACTTCTTCTGTATCTGGATATCTTTAATCTCATGTTTTCTCATCTTCTTAAGTCTTTTCTGCAGAGCAGCTGCTGACAGTGTTATCTTCTCAACAGATAGTCATGCCAAAACTGTCTCCCTCTTTGTCACTCTGTCACACTCAACATACAGCATGACAGGTTATAGTGCAAGTGTTAACTAGGGAATGAGCTCAGAATCAAGCACAGGATGTCACACCAGTGTCACACCATATAAATATTTTACAGGATGACTTCAAGTTTAAAACACTGACTACTGATGTGTAAAATATGGTTCATTCTCTGACTAGTGGATGGAATATGTGTGCATGCTTTATGTGCTGATGTGAGTTAAATAGTGAGTGCATGTCTTTTGTGACAGTAAGGCCCTCTATCATGCGAGGTCAATGCTTTTTTTTCCAGCACACCTCAAGTCAGTATCTGCTTACTAGTGCTGGCTCTGAGCTTGGCCAGGCTTAGAAAGGTGTGTGCGTGTCTAGAATCAGCAATTTGTCTCCAAGCCCTGTTCAACACAAGGCTAAAAATGCATGCCAGCTGCAGATGTGAATTTACTTTGTACCCCTATGACATTATGATTGCATGTCGCTTTCTTGTGTGGAAGAAATCTTTTGATGGATTATGAGATATGTTTCATTAGCATGACATCAGGGTGACACTGGTTTGTAAAATTAATATGGTTTGGGGGCCATGATTAAAGTAACTGACATTTATTTAGCAATCTGCAAACATCTACTCATCATCTCTAATTAAAAGAGGCCATATCAGACAGCACTGGGCTGCAGCGTTACCTTATGGCAGTTCAATGTGTGTGTGTGTGTGGTGTGTGTAGGTGTGTGTGTGTGTGTGTGTGTGTGTGTGTGTGTGTGTGTGTGTGTAGGTGTGTGTGTAGGTGTGTGTGTCTGTGTGTGTGTGTTTGTGTGTGTGTGTGTGTGAGAACAAATAAAATGACCATAAAACTTGAGACAAAACATTAATTTGTTTTGTTTGATAATTAATG
>VUQH01089762.1:0-26860 GCA_015106775.1 Etroplus canarensis | reverse complement strand
TAAAAAATAACAAAACAAAAAAAAAAAATATATATATATATATATATATATATATATATATATATATATATATAAAACATGACAGAAGAGCTCTCTAATAAACATCCTCTACACAAGAAAAATAAAGATCACCTCATTATTTTAGCTTTTCATGGACTTGTGCGTTATTATCAAACACTGTTGTTAAAAAGTCACCAAAATTGGACTTGCTCTGATGAGGGAAGCTGCCAGAGTATGTTTTTTAACTGAAAGCATGATTTTATATTAACAAAAAGCTAAACAAACTAAAAACAATAGAGTTAAAAAAGAGAGAACTTTTTTTTGCCAGAATTTCTTGATGACAACTTTTTAAAAAACTTTGGCATGTTGGCAATTCAGCCTTGAATGACTTTAGGTTTTCTAGCTTAGTAAATCTCTGTTTTCATACTTTGTGTTCTCTGTATTGGCAACACTTTTCTGGTTGATGCTGCCAATGGAAAATACTCATTTGGGACTCAGTTGGACTTGTTTGGTCAATAAAGTTCCCTTCAAAAGCCTGCAGGCTTAGTGCAAATGAAGTTTTGAAACATCCCCAGCTTATCACTGACATGGTGAAACATTCAGATACATTCTGATGTTACTCTGACTCAAAGTGCATTTGGAGTTCACAGAGAAGAGTTAAAATCATATGTAAAACGAGTTTAACTACACAGCAGCTACTTTAATTTGTTTGATAACTCCAACCATCTTCTTTTCATTTAACTAAGTGATTTCCATACAGCTGCGTCATCATTTCCTGTGCAGTCCACTTTTCCCTTTTTTTTCCCTCTCATTGCATGCAGTTATACTGAGGAGACTATTTTCCCCAGTAAAGAAAGGGTCAGTTTTCAGGCTGCACACAGAGAAAGCGACACAGGCTCTGTTCAAGAATGGATCATTGACCTAACACTTCAACAACCCAGAAAGACAGGTAGGCTCTTTGTTTCACCTTCCTTTGTGTTTGCTTGTGTAGAAATATAACTTAACGGCACCTTTTAAAGTAAGCTGTAGTTTTTGCAGCATATTTAGATAGCTGTATTGTGAAGAAAACCAGAAAAACGGAGATGCCATGTGGATTTTTGACACCATTATGATGACCTACAAATTGTTCATAGATGTTGACTTAGATCGATGCTGGCTGGCTGTCTTGTCCACTGTTTGATGTTAATAGGGGAAAGTAGTTATTCTCAGCTTTACTGATGCATTTGCACGGACTAGCCTATAGGGGGCGCCTCAGACTTTGAATTTGATCCAGTCCAAAATAATGGCTTTTGCATTCATCTATGTTTACCTTTTATTTCATGCCCCAACAAGCTCCAGTTCAATTTTTTAGATGTTTTTCTCAGACCTTTGCCAACCCTAAGCCTACTGATACACACACAGTCACATCTCTAGATGACATTACACTGACTTTGATTCATTTTGCCTCTGTAACCTTAAACCTGGTCCCCTTAAAATGCAATGATTTTGCTATTGGAACTTGTATTTTGTACACAATGGGAGGCAGATCCTCCCATTGTGACTGTTTGCCAGATTTAATATCCTCACAATATAAGAATTGTATAATAATAAAAGCTCGCACTCGCAGTTTATGAAATTTTACACCTTATAACTACATTTCTCTTCAACGTTTCTCATCCAGTTCAGCTGATGTTGTGGCTGCCCTGTGGTGAAAAGCTGAAATGCCTTGAGATAAAGGAATGTCCTTGTCCTAAACTGTGCTGTTTGCTGCTCCACCAGCACATCATGTTGTGAAACTGTAGCTGCAGTTATTCAAAGTATTTTTAGAAACAATATTGTGATTTTTATGGAGAGAACAATGAAACTTTTGTGTTTCAGACAAAACATTGCAGCTAAAAAAATACTGCCATTAATCAAAGAATGCTTGTAGTCAGTCAAAGATTGTTACATTAGCCATTTTTAAGATAATTTTACCAAGAGTGTTGCTGTGTCACACAATAATTTGATATTTGGTAATGATAGAGTACATACAGTAACCTAGTAGAAAGTTACACACCTGTTCTTGTCAGCACTTGTACATAAAGTGGTCAGTACTTGAGCTTCAAAGAGGATGGATGGATGGATCTCTTTAACAACTACTGAATAACCACAGTAACTTGTACCTTCAAATATGTATAAATACAAAAAAAAGGGGTGACCTCTCCAGACTGATGTCAGATACTGTGAAAAGAGACAGTTCCAGCTGATTTCTTCACTTCTACAGAGGAGGGGTTGTCTTAACTCAACGAGTTGCGTCTTCTCCCACTCTGCTGTCAGGCTTTATGTCAGGGTGTTGAAAAGACATGTCAACTTAATGAAGAAGTGAAAGCGCTGTCTTAAGTCTTTTTTCTGAAATCCGATATGGTGTTTATTACACTAAATTCATTTAGCAGGTAATTGTGCTTTGACTTTGACTCCTTATGCTCTTTTCTCCTTGAACCTTTGAAAAGCAAAAAGAAATGTTTAAAGATGATTATTTGGACTCTTTGTGGAAGAAGTCTTACAGAGCTGTGGAATAATCCGTCTGAGCACCTAGGATCTGCGACTCACTGTGGATGAGATGATTAGTTATTCCGTTATAATTGCAGCTTTAACAGGTGTGTAGGAATGAATACAATGTCCAGTGCCAGAGCTCTGTGGTCAGTCCTGAAACTGAGGTTGAAATAATTGATATTAAGTTTTAGATGTCTGTGTTAATAGAGGCTCCTTTCCTGCCTGATAAAATTTCATGTATGTTTGTGAGTCTGTGCTTTGATGCTCCCATGTCCTGGAAGAAGAGGATGTGGCTTTTAATGAGAAGTCCAGATGGCACTGCAATCAGAAGAACAATGAATTCCGCAATATGTTCTGGTAAAACATGCCACAAAAATCTGTTAGTGCCTCTGTCTTTTGTGCTCAAAAATGTAGATTTGAAGTGTTTCAGGAAGGACTACTTTTACAAGACCTTGAAAGGATTTGGCTGGGTCTTTATAAGAAAAGTTGCACAGTGACAGATCCGTAGGATTCCTGCTGACTTGATGTTACGAACCATGAACACGGATATCTGGGTTTTGTGACTTCCTTTCTCTGTTCCCAGGCCTGTGGGATAATAAAACACCCCAAGAGACTGAAAGGAGCTGTTTTTATGGATGAGCAGTCCTTCAATGATTGGAGTACAAATGTTACATGCAGCAGCACAGACAGATAACAATGAATGACAAAAGGATTTCTCTCATTAACCAGCTGAAAATAGCCTTGGAATATACATAGTAATTATTGTTGTTTTTAGGGACAGGACTCCACCTATATGATGAAAAGATTCTAAACGTAGAGTTATTTTTGTATCTTAGAAACCCCTTTATCCCTGTGTTTCCTGTTCAAACATATTTTGCTATTATTGGTATGTATTGGTTTGATTGCTTTTTAGTGGGTACTGATGCGTAACCTCTGAGAAGCATACTACAGTAGTCTGGAATTCATGTGTTTTTCTATTGTTTTTGTTTGCTCTGAATTAATGTAAGTATTTGGTGCCTTAATGAGCATGCAGTGCATAGTGCACAGTCCAAAATCATTGTAATGAATGGACATGCTATTCAGTGTATACTCCAGAACCAGAGTTGAGTGGCTTAATTTGATTTTAGCTAACTCAGACAGGGATGTTAGAATTTAATATGTACTAAGTAACCTTATATTTGATTTTAAAAAAAACAATTTGTTTCTGCTTCCAGTTTAAATTTGTGGTTCAACTTGAAATCAACTATGGCAAAAAACATCATACAGTAATGTGAGGCACCCCTGCACATTTACTGACTAAACACCTGGTGGGAAAAAGCCGTGTTTCACTGCCCTCAGGCTTAAAGTGTCACTGGTTGGTCAAATTCAGTGTCTGTGCTCTGTTGCACCTGGAACCCCACCGACAAATGATGTCATGGAGTCTTGGAGGGCAGCAAGGTTAATAGTTAAACCACTAGACATCAACAATAAACAGATTTTCAAACAGTCTTAGTTATTCTTTCAAGTATGTTTGATACATTTACTTTAACTGAATATCATCATCTTATGTCACAGTATATTCTTCCTTCTCTATACATGTCATAAGTATACCAGTGTGTGTTTCACCTTATCTGACAGTGGAAGAACTAGCTGTAGTGTTGAACATGTAGACTACAAAACATCTAGTCAGTGTATTTTATTACATCACTGCTCAAAAGTTTTGTGTCACTTAGAAATATCCTTCTTTTTATTTATTTATTTATTTTTAAGCATATTTGTTTTCACCATAAATTGATCAGAAATGTTGTAAATGATTATCAGATCAGCAAGCAGCAGTATGGCTTCATGCCGAGAGGGGCATTACAGCAATGTCTGCTTTGAGAGTGTTGATGAGAAGTATAGAGAAGGTCAGAAGGAGTTGCACTGTGTTTTGTGGATCTTGACAAAGCATATGATAGGATGCCAAGAGAGGATACTGTGGTATTGCATGAGGAAGTCAGGAGTGGCAGAGAAGTATGTGAGGGTAGTGGAGGACATGCATGAGGACAGCGAGACAGTGGTGAGGTGTGCAGTAGAGTTCAAGGTGGGGGTGGGATTGGATCAGGGATCAGCTCTGAGCCCCTTATTTGGGGATGGACAGGTTGATAGATAAGGTCAGGCAGAAATCTTCGTGGGCTATGATATTTGCAGATGACATTGTGATCTGTAGTGAGAGCAGGGAGCAGGTTTAAGAGAACCTGAAGAGGTGGAGGTATGCACTGGAGAAAAGGGGTCAACCACTCAAAGCAATGGGCAATGCACAACAGAGGTGAAGAAGAGGGTGCAGGTGGGACAGAGTAGGTTGAGACAAGTGTCAGGGATGCTTTGTGACAGAAGGATAGCAGCAAGAGTGAAAGGGAAGCTTTACAAGACAGTAGTCTGACCTGCTGTGATGTATGGTTTGGAGAAGGTGGCACAAACAAAAAGACGGGAGGTGGAATTGGGGATGGCAGAATTGAAGCTGCTGAGATTTTTGCTGGGAGTGACCAGGATGGACAGGATTAGAAATTAGAACATAGTGTTTTAAATCTAGAAATGGAGGTTTATTCTGGTTTATTCGGAATAAATGTTCCAGGCTGCATGTCTTTATGTGGTTTAACAATGAACTGGTCATGAGGGATCTTTATCCAACCTTAATGTAATCTGCATGTCGATAACGCTGATTTAAACTTGGTCAGTGTTTCTCACTCATTTCTGACAAATGAAAGGCATCTTTGTGTGTGCTGTGGAGCATTTTTTAACATGACAATGTGTTGCTGCCAGCTCTGGCAGCATGTTTTCATCCCATCAGCAGCCCCTCAGCTCCTGAATATTCATCCACACTCCTCAGTCCGTTCTGACAATAAACAAGGGACAGAGGCTGAATGCCTGGCTGAGGAGGGGAGGGGGGATCTTGACAAAGGTGGGGGGGCAAACAAGCGTTTCCATGGCAATAAGTCCTGCCTCTGCACTCCGCAGCAGGCTGGGAGAGCAGAGAGGAGGCAGGAGGGTTTTTTTCTCCCCCCCCCCCTTTTTTTTGGTCGGTTTTAGTTGGAAAGACATGAGTCGCAGTTTATTGAGAGGGGCAGGTATCCGGCAGAGCCAGCCAAAGTTTCTCACCGCGTAGACGAGCGGGATTCGCGCCTCGCAAAGGGATTTTAATCTCAAGATATCCGCAGACATGGATGTGAGGAGAAACACGGAGGTAAAAGCCGCCTGCTTTTTCGAACAGTTACTGACGAGCTACGGCAGGAAGTTTAACTTGTTACTAAGTGGCTAGTGGGACAAACCGGGGGCCGAAAACGACCTTAAAGCGTCGCAAAGGTGTTTAAATAAAAGTTGCCAGGTGCGTAAAAGCGTCTCCATGTGACCATATTTGGTCATCAGCACGTTGAACGATGAAGCGCAGTCAACGCCAGACTGCTTTCTCCCCCCCACCACCACGTCTGACCCCTTTGACTGAAGGAAAATACCCCAGCGGATACAGGCAGTAACTCTGTGGGCTTGTAATTAGTTATTATCGGTCAAACATCCCTGAAGTCAAACCAGCAGATAAGCAAAAAAACAGCACAAGACTCCAGATCACACGACTCTGAACTGAACACCCTGTGTCCTTTTCCTGCTCTGGTCCAGACTTTGGGGGCGACTTATTTTTCTGGCCAGCGAGGTTAAAAACACAAATACTTGAAATGTTTGCAGTCGATTTAATTAATTATGAGCATTTACACAGTTGTGCACATGCACTTTGTTTGTTTATGCTGTATTTCTGTAGATCACTTTTTGTACTGCGTGCCATGTAATCCTTTATATAGAACTCTGGAGTGGCAGTAATCAGTGCCCCACGTTATAAATGTGATTTGTCCCTACGTTTGTGCCAGTAACAGCAGGTCTTCAGCTCTGCTTGTTAGGTGCCTTCAGTCTCAGTTGACTTTGGTGCAGATACAGATCCAGGTTTTGTTTATGTTTTAATGACTGAAACATGTGTATTTACTTTCTTACCTGGATAGAGTAAAACATCTGGCCTATGTAGTCTAATTATTTTTTGCCATTTGGATTTTTGCTCCATTCGTGAATGTTAAAATTCTAAACACATGTGGTTTTTAAAGTAACAGCACATTTACACTTGTTTTTACACTGGAAAAAGCATGCTCCCACTGAGGTCTGTGTAGGTTAAGTATGGGAGTTGTGTGGCTGTCTTGAATGTTTTGGTTCTTAAATATAAGTTTTTTTTTTAACAGATTACAGCCAAAATCCTTATGATCTTATCTTATTCACCATAATGTAAACCCTATGGCTCTTAGAAGTTTTCTTTAGCTTTCTTTTTTCCCCCCTTAAAGTCCTCTCTATTGTGCAGATCAAACAATGACCTTCCCCTCTCACTGGATGGGACTGTCAACACAAAGCTATTGAGGAAGTTCTTCTCTGCTCTCCCTTCACTTTAACAGCCTGGCCTATCACCAGATGCTTTTAAAGGGACCGTTGTTCACTCAATATCACATTCACAGTTATTTTTATCCATAGCTTATTTGGGATTTGCTTAAAATTACTGAACTTGAGTTTCTGATAGTGAAGGTCCGATGCTGTTCACCATCCTGCTGAAGGGATCCTCAACCACTGGGAAGGGTATTTCTGCAACATGTGGTTTTGACAGATTTCCCAGTTTTAAATCTGCTAATCACAAGACCGTCTTGCTTAACTTCCCCCGAAGCACAGCTGAAGTTATCAAAAACAAAGAGAAAGCTTCCTTTGACATCAAGAAAATCTGCTTCTGCCTTTCATTCCCCCTCATGGAAGCATTAAACCTGACATATAGACAGAGAGAGAGGGTATAGAATGAGAAGAAAGGCTAGAGGGGCCCGCGGCCTTGGCTGATGACGCCGGGGTTGCGGGCCCTCTGCAAGGATGACACGATATTAGTGGGTGGTGGTAATGCACGATTTTTTGTTTGCCAACCACCAATAAAATTTACAAGAAGAAGAAGAGGGTATAGAATATAGCGAGTATAGAGAGTTGTGGTGCCAATGCCTCACATTTTACGTCCATGTGGCTTTAGTTACACCTGTAAATAGAGAACAGAATAGTACGTACTGGTTTTATGTATGTGTTTTTTTCTAGGGCTGTAGGGCTATAGACACTGGTCTCTTAAGACAGTGGGCCACTATCTCAGAAATAGATGACAGAAGACAAATGTCTTTTGTTGTTCAGTGTTGGGGGACATGACTTGCCATACTGTCCCTCAGTACTGTCTTGTGTTGAACACCTGTCTGATGCCCCTGTCACATCTGTCTAAAGGTACCATTTTATATTTAGTTTGTATTTTCACACCTTTAATTTTGTATTGTTTAGTTTTAGTTTCTTTTTCAGTAGTTTCTGTGATTGTTAGTTTTAGTCTTTTTGATTATTATAACATAGACGGTATTTGTCAGGGGCAAGATTTAAGAAGTTCAGAATAGGTATTAGAATACAAACAACACTTTGTGAGCTGACTCACAGTCATGTCTTAACTGTTAAACAAAAATGCACCAAAGCCTCATTAGGCACGTTGTATTGACACATTTGACCAAACTGACAAAGCCAAAAATTTAGGATGTTAGATTTCAGTCTAGTCGTAAGAAAGTGTTAACCTTGCTACACACTAGTGTTGCGATAAGTTCATTGCAAGCCGCACAGTGTGACATGGATATAAAACCACTTAAGCTAAAAATGATTATACGCTATATGGACAGAAGTATTGGGCCACACCTCTTAATCATTGAATCCAGATGTTTCATTCAGTCCTATTGTCACAGGTGTATAAATACATTTAACCATGCAGTCTGCCTTTAAAATGGTTGTGAAAAAATGGGTCATTCTCGAGAGCTCACTGAATTTGAGCACCATTGCAACAAGTCGGTTTGTGAAAATTCTTCACTTCTAGATATTCTAACATCAACTATAAGTGGTATCTTTACAAAGTGCAAGTGTTTAAGAGCTACAGCAACTCAGCCACAAGTGGCAGACCATGTAAAGCTACAGAGCGGGGTCATGATGTGATGAAGCGCAGAGTGCAAAAAATTTGCCAAAGCTCTGCTGACTTAATAACTACAGAGCTCCAAACTGCCTCTGGCATTAAGATCAGCAGTGTGCTGTGAGCTTCATGGCATGGGTTTCCATGTCCGGTCATGGTTGCATGCAAGCCTTGCATCACCAAGCACAATTCTACATATCTGAGTGTTGTAAACCATGCTGCCACTGGACTTTGGAGCAGTGGAAATGTTTTCTATGGAGTCATGAGTCACATTTCTCTGTCTGGCAATCTGATGTTTGAGTCTGGGTTTGGCAATTGCCAGCAGAAATTTAAATACCTGACTGCACTGTTTCAACTGTAAAGTTTGGTAGAAATGAGATAATACTGTGGAGTTGTTTTGACTGGGGCCCCTTAGTTCCAGTGAAGGGAAAGCTTAATGTTTTAGCTCACAGAGACATTTTTAATGCTATCATGCCTCCAACTTTGTGAGGACAGTTTAGGGAAGGCCTGTTTCTGTTCCAGCATTACTATGCCACAGTGCACAACCACACGTTAGAAAGACTTTGATGTGGAAAAACTCGACTGGTCCGCACAAATCCCTGACCTCAACTCCACTGAACACCTTTGTGATGAACTAGAATAGAAATTGCGAGCCAGGCTCTCTCAGCCAACATCAGTGTCTAACCTCACAAATTCTCTTCTGGCTAAATGGGTAAAATTTCCCACAGACTCACTCCAAAATCTTATAGAGCCTTCCCACAAGAGTGGAAGCTGTTATATATGTGGGGGGTGGTGTTTTGTGGTAACAGCCGGATGACCCATCATTTAGGCAAAGTTTTTGCTGCCTTTTGGCAACTAGATGTTTTCCTTTGCTGGAATACAATACTTTATGCTGTACACATTTTACTTCCATCTGTTCAGTTTGAGTTTTATTTATTTTTTCACAAGTCATGTGTCAAGTTGATCAGTTCCTCATTTCATGTGTCATTTCTGTTGTTTGGGTCCTAGATGTAGGTTGTAGCAGCAGTCACATTGTGAAGTAGTCATCCTAAATTTGTGACCTAGTCTAAAATTTGTCTGCTCACTTACTATGTGACCTAGTGACAGTCACCATTTTGAAGCCACACCAAAGATATCCTGGTGATTCTTTGACATCAGCCATCCTCTGCCTGGGACTGTCTAGAATGACACAGTCTACATCCATCTTAAGCTGACTGCCTTTGCATTCAACAAAAATAGCTTGGTGTTTCTTTTGTGAAGTCGTGTCAAAAATACATTTTTTCAATTCTTATTATTGACTACATATACCACCGTCCTTTTCTAGCCCACATAACACCTCTTCCTCTTATGAATTCACAGGGCTGTCTCCTGTCAATCTTGTTATTCGCTCAGGTTCAGTAGTGTCATGTTTTTGTGTTATAAAGATGGCAAATGCAGGGCCTCCACAGCCATTTTTGGTGGATAAAGAAACCATCAGAAGGTTGAGAAATATATTGGGATGTACCTCGTTGTCATATTAAAGCATTTTTATGTTTATTTTTTTAATAAAAACTAACATTTTTTTCAAGGCATTTTATATGAAGCAAAAATCAAGGAGCAAGCTGCAGTGTAATTTAACCACATATGTAACAGCTTATAATCGCCCTTTCAGCTGTATAGTTAATGGCACATAATGTTTTAATGGGATTTTGCATACCGTGTCACAGTAACATAATATCATCATGTCAACGTTATCATGCCATGAGATGTCCTGACTTTATTTATTCAGCGTGCTACATTTATCTTCCATAGTTGCGTCCTGAGATAAAAGCAGTTCACCGTCGGGTTTGATATCTGAATGCAAACACTGTCAGCTGTGTTTTCAGTTCTTGAACACTTGTTGCAACCTGTCGATACTCAGAATAAATGGTGCAAGCTTTGAATTTGCAAAGCTTCTTTCTAACTTACACAGCGGATAACCTTCAGTGAATTGTTAGTGGCTTTGACTTTTAGCATAATTTTCCCATTGCTATTAATCAGCACATATTGACTCCAGTTTTCAGACTATTAAACTCACACAACTAAGGCCGAGGAATTTCTTTATCTGTTTTGGTCATCATACACATAACGACTTCCCTAATGAGATCACGTCAAGTTTTCTTAATTAATTCACTGGCTACTTAAGTTAGGAATAGTAATGCCAGTGTAAACATTGAAAGCCAAGTCATTTGTTTATTTCTCACTGTTTGGAATTTGTTAATCAGCGAAGCATGTTTAAAATCTGAATTTAAAAAAAGGGTAATTTGATCCACATACTTTAACTGCTCCCAAAACAGCTCACATTTGTTCTGTTTCAAACTAAAACTATGCGGTAAAATCCAGGGAAAGATGTGTATGGCCAAAAGAAACCAATGACAGCTGTTGGTAAACTTTTATAACTCCACTCAGAGAGAAGAGTGTACATATGGTGATGGGTACTGAGTTTTGAATTAATGGTGACATTGCTTCTCCAAATCTTTTCAAAAATTGTGACCTATTTTGGAAAAAAAATCCATAAACCTTGTCATGAACAGTTTCATGCAGGAACCCTTTTCTTTCCACTGATTGCATTTGCCAACAAGCAGCTAGTTAACATCACAACTCATCTGAGGGGGGCACCATTATTGTTTACATCCTGTCACACAGTCACTGTGCATTTTCTGTGATGGGTAGATGCACTTTTATTTCTGCAGAGTCATGCAGTTGGTGGGTGTAATTTGGTAGAGAGAAAACAGGCCCCACTAGAAACTGCCCACAACAAGGTTTGTGGATTTATTGAGTAACAGATTCATGATTTCTGGAAAGAGATGTTGCTGCTTATTTTTTTGTGTATTTTTGATGCTTTGAGCACCAGAGGACAAGTCCCTTTAGTTCAGTTGTATTCAAAAGAAGGCAGACATCTCTGCAAAATAAATCTAAATTTGATTTTGAGGTCAGCTGTCCCTTTAACCCATTTGAAGTTGATAGACTGAGAAGTTAGTCACAGAAAAACAAATGAACAACTGTGCAGGTGGTAGTAAAGATAATCTTTGTGTTTGTTTACAAACATGAGCATATTTTGTGTGCTTTGAAAAGTCAAAGACTTTTGTGTCGGAAGTCAGCTTTGTGACACAAATCCAACCCCCTCCCACGCTGCAGTTCAGATGGACGTAAGCCTGTTTTCCACATGCCTGCCTCTGCAGCTGTGCATGCTCATATCTAGGTTATACAGAGGGGTTTTTCATCTTTTCCACAAGGAGAAAATATGCCATGATTACCCTGAAAAAAAGAGATTAAAAAAAAGATTCCAAGTATTGGTTCCACCTGGACAATCAAGCTACAGTGGCAGCATGGCGAAACATGTGGTAGGGTAATTATATAGGTATGGCTATGCACAGCTGCCAGTAGCACTGACCTTGGTGGTTTTCTTTTACATAGACACGTAGAGGCTGTCACAGCCTTAAACAGCTCTCCAAAGAGTCACATTATGAACACAATATTATGGTACAGAATAGATAGGAATTTTTGCTTTCCCATCATGTTTAACTTACAATGTTCACATACAATGTAAATGTTTTTGTGTGTATGTAGCTCAACTCCTTTGCTAATCTGGTAACATGATTTGACTCAACTGGCTCAAATGACTTTGTCCACTGAGGACAAAACTGGTCTTTCTGGAGATACTGAAACAATGATGTGGATCAGTGTGTGGGCTTATGCACTCATGTTTGCCAGTAAGTTGTGACGTCTGGAAAGAGTTGAGAATTCACAGAGAATTTCAACCTTCCTTTCCCCATTTCTTTTTGGCTGCCTGTGAGTTCTGTGGTGGTTTTTAAAACCTTGAAGGCAGGTTGCTGATCAGCAGAAATAGAGAACCAGGTCAACCAGAAAGCAGAGAAATGAGAGACAGGCTCTGTTTGTGAAAGCTGTCGTGTCTGCTACTGCGTATTTTAAAATTTCAAAAAGACCTGAAAGGAAGCATGAAAGTTTGCCCGTTATGATATCAACATGAAATTGTTACATAAAGTATTGCTGTTCTGTAATAATCTGTCTAGTGCCAGGTGCTGAGAGTGTGTATATTTGTATAGGCTTTACTGGCTGAGAATAAAGGTTGTGACTTCGACTCTAGGTGTTTTTGCCTCTCTGCTGTGCTTCCTTTCACCTTCTAAATGCCTTTAATATTTTGAAAGCAGCCAAGGTCAGATAGATAATGCAAATATTAACACAGTCCTACAAGTTGCAGGAAGAACTATATATTAGATAATATGTCAATTGTGACAGAACCAAGGACATGTGAAATTTCTTTAAGACACACACACATACACACACACACACACACACACACACACACACACACACACACACACACACACACACACACAGATAAAAGACTTACTTTTTAACCATCTCTCCCTCTCAAGGACACACTGAGCACAAAGAGCTCTTTTATTTCAAGCCAAAAAGTCTAGTGGAGACACTGTCATAGTCCCATTTCATCAATATGCTGTTGTTGCTGGGGGAACATACGCATCACTGATATGCCTCTCATGTAACCACTTAAAACTTCTAGACATGAACATGACAGAACCAGGAAAAACCCTGAAATGGCAAAGTTAGTTAATTAAGATGATGGTGCTGAATATCAAAAAGTGGCAGTTTGGCTTTTTGGGATTTGTTTCTACATCAGAGCCCAAGACAGGCGAAGTTTTTCATCTGTGTGTTGAGGTTAAAGTGTTGGCAAGACCTGTTAAAAGTAAAGAGATTAATAAGTGGCACGTTTTTAACTGTCTATGGCCGGATGTTTAACTTGCAAAGCTAAGATTTAAAAGAAGCGGAAGCAGTAAAGCTATAGTCTAGTTGCTTGGAGGTGTGGAGATGTGTATGTCAGAATGGTTAATCAAGACAATAGAGTTTATAGTGGATGGATGTAGCAACAGGGATGTCACTCATTTGTTTGTGTTCTGTTCTGAAGCCTTGAGTTTGTCATTTTGGGCGTGGACAGAATGCCAGAGTCACTGGACTTGTTTTTCTTTTTTTTTCTTTGTCAAGCAGGACGTGGGCATATGTGGGGGATAAATCTGGGGAAATATTCGTTAATTTTCATGTTTAACTAACTAGAAAAGTGCATTTCTAGTTCACTCTGACATTAAATGGGATGCCTAGTGAAAAACAGGCTTGAAACAAAATATGCTGACCTGAGAAACTGAGCAGCAGACTAATTAGAGTGCCTTTTAGTGCAGCCAAATGTCATACAAAATTGAACCGCACCCACCCGAAACTCAGAGTGGCCATGCCCTTAATAATGATTAACTTTAAGCCTTAGAAATAAGTAAATAAGTAAGTTATAAAAAAATCCATCACCTGTAGATGTCATGCAGGGAGGGAAAATTAGCTTTAGAGATGATAACTGAGCTATAAAATTGGTCATTTTAATCTGGTGGTTTCTTGATCAAGACAGCATTGGTGTGTGCATCAAAAAATGGGTGCAGGTATTCTCATGCTTCATGTACTTCCAGTGTGGATTGTCCTTGACCTGAGTGGCCAGAGATACACTGTATGGACAAAAGTATTGGGCCAAACCTCTTAATCATTGAATTCAGGTATTTATTTTTGTCCCATTGCAGTACATATATAAAATCAAGCACCTAGCCATACAGTCTGCCTTTACAAACATTTGTGAAAGAATGGGTTGTTTGAAAGAGCTCACGGAATTCAAGTGTGGTACTGTGATACCAGCAAGTCAGCTGGTGAAACTTGTTCCCTTACAGATAGTCCACCATCAACTGTAAGTGTTATTATTGCAAAGTGGAAGCGTTTAGGAACTACAGCAACTCAGCCGCAAAATGGCAGACCACATACAGGTACAGTGTGAGGTCACTAAGTGGTGAGGTGAGTAAAAGTCACCATTGTTTTGCTGACTCAGTAACTGCAGAGTTCAAAACCTTGTGTGTCATTAACATTAGCACAAAAAATTGTGCCCTGGGAACTTCATGGCATGGGTTTCCAGGGTGAAAAAGCTGTATTTAAGGCTTACATCACAAGCACAATGCCAAGCATGCCGCCACTGGACTCTGGAACAGTGGAAATGTGTTCTATGGAGTAATAAATCATGTGTCTCTATTTGGCCATCTGATGGATGAGTCTGGGTTTGGTGAATGGCAGGAGAACATTACCTGCTGGCACAAAGAAAGGTTCATGAAGGCATTGTTGAAAGAGTTTGGTGTGATACAACTTGACTGGCCTGCACAGAGCCCTGACTTCAACCCCACTAAACACCTTTTTCATGAACTGGAACAGGCCCTCTTGTCTATCATCAGTGTCTGATCTCTTAAATGCTCTTATGGATGAATGAGCAAAATTTCTGCGGACGCACTCTAAAATCTTGTAAAAACCTTTACAGAAGACTTTAAGCTGGTATGGCAGGTCCCCAAAGAGGGGATTTAGAATGGGATTTCATAAAAGCGCCTGTAGGTGTAATGTCTAGGCAGCACGATACATTTGTCCTTATAGGGTGTTTTCATTGCAACCCATCAACATTTAACTCAACTAGCCATGCAAGCGCAATATGGTGTTAACACTATACTATACTGTATTAGAATCTACATTAGAGGTTGACAGCATTTTTTTGCTGGAGTGCCATATTGACTTAGATAAAGTAAGAAAAGGGCCATAGATTAGATAGCTGTCTCAAAACATGCTTACAAGTTACATTTGAAATATTATTACTTCAAAAAAATCCACCTGACTGATATATATAATGACTTTATCTTGCCACTTGTCCAGTGTGCACCCCTGCATAGGTCTCTTATGAAACATGTTGCTTTGGAGTAGAGTGAAATAACAGTACAGACTAATTGTGGTCATTCAACTCAAGGTCACTCAGCTTAATGCTGCCTCTTATTGAGGTTTTTGGGATTGTTTTGTTTTCTTTTTAAGGTGCGGAGGGCTGGATTAAGATGGTCTGTAGGTCCTTTTCTGATCCTCTGGCCAGATTTTGCCTGTGTGCGATCTACAGGCAACTACTTTAATCAGGAATTTCATACTAACCATGAACCAAATGGCTGAGTATAATTAAAAGGTTTAACTCAAATAGCTGAAATCATAGAACGCATCATCTGACTCTGCAGTGCTATAAAGCTTTTTCTTGCCTAGTTCCTGGTTTAGGTTTTCCAGCCTTCACTGTTTTACAGTCCCACCATTGGTATCAGAGTTGCTTCCAGCTGTGACATCCAATGCTAAAAGCCCACAGTGTGTGATCTTTTCAGCAGAGAGACATGGTTTGTTAGTAGCTGGTGAACACAATGAAGCATTTGGCAGCTAAAATGCCAGACATCTTCCTCAGGTGTTGGTAGTCAGACAAAAAACAGAGCTAAACAAAGAGAGAATATTTTCCTTAGAGTTTTCAGGTGGCCAGAAACTTACCTTTAACAAATGTTACTCTTGATTTGTATAGAAATAAACTTTAAACTTTGCATTATATAAGCTTCAGTTTTGGTCAAGTCAGCTTTTTAAAATATATAGCTAAT
The DNA here is from genome assembly GCA_015106775.1 of Etroplus canarensis. Classification (NCBI taxonomy): domain Eukaryota; kingdom Metazoa; phylum Chordata; class Actinopteri; order Cichliformes; family Cichlidae; genus Etroplus; species Etroplus canarensis. The sequence goes on along the minus strand of VUQH01089762.1, from coordinate 10,822 downwards.
GGCAAATTTGCCAAATTTTCTTTACATTCTATACATATATGCTATATCCTCAGATGTTCAAGTTGAATATGAAAAAAGAATCAACGATAAAAAAACCTTTAGGAAGAAACCTCAGAAAAAGCAGCACAGAGAAGTCCGGGTGAAAAGATATGGAAGAGAAAACAGGGGGATAGGGGGATTGCATTTTTTGCAATTGCAACACAGCAACAAAATAAAGTCCTCAGGCCAAAGTGTGTCTTTTCATGTCCTGCCTTTTCCTGCAAAATCCCAAACATTTTAACACCATGGTGTGTCGAGTGTTTCATCAGTTGTTGACCGTTAGCTTGCCCTTGGCTCTGACATCTCAAGAGAAAAGTTGTCTTGAATCTGGTTGAATGCACTTTAAAGGTACTCTAGAGCTTTCTTAGAAGTGGTTGTTTACAGCCAGTAATTTTGTGTAGAGAGATGGTATCAGACTTCAGGAAGTCAGTTGGCTAACGCCTTGGTGTTTACTCTGCAAAGTCCATCTTGAGCCGTTGTGACCCATTTCTGTGATTACAGATTTCTCAGTCCAAAAAAAAAATGAAAACAATACTTAAACATTGCTTCTAAATTAACTACTTGAACCAATGATGTTGCTTAAAATTCTTTCTGCATATCACGCATCTTGGTATTTTTTTCTTTAAGGCATTGAAAATGAAAATAACAGAGGCATCATGCTTTAATCAAAGAGGGAGTAGAATGAATGTCATCGCCAACACATACTATACTGATTTATTCAGGTTTGAATGAGAAACAATATTTTACACAGCTGCCAGTATGTCTGAAATTCATTTAGTCAAATTTTGAATAAGATGAAAGATTGCATTCCTCAAGTTCTGCAAAATTGGTTTTTTTTCTGTTTGATCATTATTAATTCCATCATTAATCCATTTGGATAGGTACATGTGTATTAGGGCAATCATCAATGCCAAAAATGTCATTTATAGAAATCTTTTGACAATTTTTCAAATTTTAGAGTCAATGTCATGTTGATTGATGATTTTGTCTCATTCCGAATCACCTGAATATTTTATTCACTGCTTGCATGTGCGCTTATGTTGAAGCTCCATTGTTGAATCTGACATAAGTATTTGCATCACAGGCAGTACAGCCTTTCTACTTGTCTGTTTGATTTCATATTGATTTTAATAGATTTTGTGGTTTGCAGAGAAGCAGCAGCACTAGGGAGCTGTATGCAGGACAAGGCAACATCATTCTTTGTGTTGGATGAAAATAATGATTCATGCCTTGTCCTCCTAGCCCAGTCCACAGTCCACAGGAAATAGCTGACAGCAGGAATGCTCCCTCTCTCTTCTCATCTGTCTCTATAGGAATCAGCTCCACTACTGGTTGGCTGGCTTTTTCATACAACAGTTTCCTGTAAACAAGTCATGCTGCCAAGCACCCTCCTATCCTCCAACTCTGATCTCTAGGGATCTCCGTTTGACCTCCTCATGCACCAGAACAATTGCTTTGAGCCCTCTTGAAAGGGTCAATGCTGCATTTTCAGGGGCACTGGGCTTCAGTTTGAAGGGAGGCTTTAACTAACTGCTGGTGTATTTTAACAGATACTTCAGAAAATTTTAAGGAAGATGTCATCAGTTTAAAAAAAAATTCTTTGCTTCATTGATTTTTCATGGTATTATTATGAGGTCTCATGCTAGCAGGGGCAATTTTAGGATCAAAACTTTGGGGGGTTAGCCCCCAATCAGAATATCATGAAAACATTGTTATATCAATATTATTATATAATATTATAATAAAGTATATTTAATAACTTGAGCTTTTCATCACATTTTTTTCAGAAAGTCATCAATGGGAAATGCTACTTGCAAACGTAGCTAATCATTTCCCCTCTTTGTTCAGTTGGGTACACATTATTTATCTATCAATTTATCTATCAAAAGCAACCTAATTAATTAGATGATCTTGAATAAGTCAGAATGAATAATCACAGATTGTACCATCTCCAATATACAAGCTGGCAAAATATAACGTTAGAATAATATGTCAGAAATGCTAAGATGAAATTTAGAGTCTAAACTCACCAGTGCTCAGTAGTGTTTTCACTGCAACATAATTCTGCTCACTTTGGTTCACATCTACTTATTTTAAAGAAGAAAAGTGTTAGATATGTTTGCGTCCAGTTTGAATAACTATTGCTTGAATACCACCCATTGGTTACAGCTTGCAAGACTTAAGGAAAGATTAAGATTTGGGTTAAAACAGTAGACCTTCACTGGTAAGTATATAAACTCAAATGCAAATTTATGGTTAAGGAGTGGTCATAGTTAAAATGTGGATTGAAATTGTTTAGGAAGAAAAAAAGCAGTCCTTGTGTAAAAAGGGTTTTTCAGCCATCCATCCACCCTGACCTCCTATGCAAATTATGTGCCTGCATTTTCTCAGTTCACCCTCAGTTTTATGTCATGATAAATACTATGAAGTACTTTTGCAATTAAACAATTGTGGCCCATAATAATCTGCAGGCACAAAAGATGGGGTTCAAAGTCAAAATCAAAATCATTGTCAGCTTTATTATTGTTTCTGCTATATGAACAAGACATGCACAGAATTAAAACACCTTTCCTCCAACCCACAGTGTGTAAACCAAGGCAATAAAATATAAGACAGTAAAAAATGAAATAAATCACAATAAAAACAAACAAAACTTTAAGTATATGTGTAAATATAAATACATACCAACATACATGTATTTATATTCACACATACACACATATCCAGTTCATACATAGATGAACTGGATATAAATATATATACAACTGTATGTGAGAAAAATGCCCAATGTGCAAGTGATATGTGCATATTGTGTATATATTGTGCATAGTGTATATATTATATTGAATCATTATTACTATCATTGCTATATCACCACATCAAGAATAACAGTAATAACAATAATATAACAATATAACAGAATAAAAATATTAATAACAATAATAGCAACAATAGTAATACAGCAACAAAAATAAGAATAAGAAGAATAAGAATAAATGACAATAATAAAGATAACAATAAAAACAACAGCAAAAATATTATTATTACTGTTATTATTATCATCACTATTACTACTATCATTATCATCACTATTACCACTACTACTAATGTACCTTTCGACTGCTCCCTTGTATTCTCCACCAAGGGGTTGCCACAGCGGATTAATACGCATTGGTAATTTGGCAGAGGTTTTATACCGGATACCCTTCCTGATGCAACCCCTCATGGTGAGAGGGGCTTGTGTCCTCACCTGGAATCAAACCAGGGACCTTTCGCTTGTAAAACGAATGCACAAACCACTACGCAACAGGGGATGCTTGCTACTACTACTACTACTACTAAGAATAATGATAATAAGTTATTTAAGAATATTTAGCTTTAATAGATGGGGGTACATTTTATTAGGGGACAACCTCTTATTTTTCTGTTCTAAATAGCTCTATTGTTCATATATGTATATTTCAGTATGTTATTATATATTGACATGAGGACTAAAGTAGTTGGGATTAACTCTTCGAGTTAGTGGACAGCCCCTTTTACCTCTTTAGCTGCAGCTGCCCCTCAGAGTGTTATTAGACTCTTTTAAATGTTAACATTGTTTTAAAAAAATTCTGTGTTCATTTCTGTCACTAGAAATAAGTGAGTGATTTAGTTTTTTGGGCTTTGTTTGAACTGACCTTTTAAAGTTGGCGTCAACCGAGTAGGAGATGTGAATATATATACATATTTATGTTTTCATTTCCTCCCTGACTATGATCCAAATGTTGATGAAGAGCTTGTTGAGTCACCGTTTAGCCTTTTCTTTGGCAGCGTTTTATACCCGCATGTTTTGATGCTGAAAGGTAAATTTTCAATGCGGAAAAATACAGCTGTGCTACGAGCGCCAGAGGTTCTCCAGCACAATATCGTCTACAGGCTTTGTCAGTTATGCTGCTTACGTTTGGTTTATTGAAAGTCAAATGCAGTGTCTACACTGGAGATTCAATATGGCAGATGGGTTAAGACTCTGTAGGATTTTTTATTAGCTTGTGTTATGAAATGTTGTCAACTTCAAGAGTTAACCCTGAGCATTTATGTCAGTCTCAGTAAATTTCTGGATTGAAAAACATCCAGTACAGCTAATTTTGATTGAGGGTAATAGTAATATTTTCTCTTACAAAAACTTGAATTTACCCATGGATACTACAGTTGTACAGAGTCAGACCCACGTTAGAGAAGTAAAGAATGTTGGGGATCATGAGTATACCCATTTGGACTGCTGGTTCTCAGTGTTTGGTACTGGGTCCTTTCTGTGATGGAATTTAGAAGAAGGTGACACTTGTTTGCAGTGTGTTTGTTAAAGTTGTTTTAATTTTTAATCTTTGTAACATTATTAAAATTATCAACATTTTTACTTTTTATTGTGCAATCTCTATTGTTTTTGTTTTTCTTGCTCTGTGAAGCCCTTGGCGCTGCGTGTGTGCACAAGAGTAGCTGTATAAATAAAGCAGAGTTAGGCTGAGTGTTGGGTCTTTTTTTTCCATTAGTTCTATACTTAATAATAATTTTCAGTGAAAAATACAAACAACCTTTGAAGAGATTTAGTATGCATTATTAGCCAATGTTTATATGTTTTCTGAAATGCATGCATATTTTTGTGTTTTTCCATTAGGTGAGCTGGTGGTTTGCAGGCAAACATGACTGCCAACAAGAGTTCAAAGGCCTCGCCTCGTGCAGGAGGGGGTAAAGCACCCCGGGACTCCCCTGACAGGTCAGTGACATCTAGGACAAGGTGGGATGGCTTATGTGCAATTTCGGAAGTATCAGGTGGTTCTAGAATGTCAGACTGGCTGGATTTTGAAAGAGAACGAAGTCCTCTACTCAACATCATCTATTCATTTTCACCAGTAATCTGTCTGTAATTGATTGTCACTCTTCTTTTACTCATGGAAATAACAGCCGATTATTGTCAATCATGATAAGACTTCTGAAGCTTTTGCAAGTACAAGCCTGTTTCCCGGACAAGGGCCCCATCAGACTCAGAACTGCTAGTACTGAGCTGAGACCTGTGTTAGCATGTTGAGAGCAAACAATGACCTACAAACCCCATTTCCAGTAAAGTTTGGATATTTTCCAAAATGCAGTAAAAACAAAAATCTGTGATATTAATTCTTGTGAACCTTAATTTAACTGACAAAAGTACAAAGAAAAAAATTTCAATAGCTTTTCTAACCAAATTATTTGTATTGTTTTGATGGTTGCAACACACAAATGTTGGAACAGAGGCATGTTTATCATTGTGGTATGTCACCTTTCCTTTTAATGACACATTTTAATTGTTTTGGACCTGAGGACAATAAATGTTGTAGTTTTTGCAATTGGAAATCTTGTCCATTCTTGCTTGATATAACACTTCAACGTCTTAACAGTCCGTGGCCGCTGTTGTCAGATTCTCCTCTTCATCGTGCATTATACTGGATACAGCTCTGGATTGGGAGCTGGCCAGTCAAACACACACACTCTGTGTATAGGAAGCAACATTCTTTTAGCCTGTGCAGAATGAGGTCTGGCATTGTCTTGCAGCAATAAGCTTGGGCATCCTGGATAAAAATTGTCACTTTGATGACAGCATATGTCTCTCTACAATCCTAATATACGCCTAAGAGTCTGTGGCACTTTTAAATATATGTAACTCAGCCATGCTGTGGGCACTGATGCACCCTTAAACGGTCACAGATTCTGGCTTTTACACCTTTCAGTGATAACAGTGTGGTGATCATTTTCATCTTTTGCATGGAGAACTTGATGACTTAAAAAAAGAGTGGGAATGTCGAAAGTCTTTCAGTCCATCTGAGATGAGCTCTGACCAGAAGAACTTGGCAGCATTTCTGCATAGAATTGATGCATTGTGTAATATGTTTCTGACCTTGACCTTTATGCACTGAGATGTCTCTGAATTCTCTGAATCTTTTCACAACATTATGCACTGTAGATGCTAAAGACCTACATTCTTTGTGATCTTGCATTGAGAAATGTTCCTTTTGAACTCAAAAACTTGGGTACAAAGAGGTGAGCCATTACCTATCCTTGCTTACAAAGACTGAGCCTTTAATGGATGCTATAGTATTTTTGTATCCAATCATGATATGTCACCTGCTTCAAATCAGCCTGCTTAATGTAAAGTTATCCAAACTGGTATAACTTGAATGTTCTGTGCACGTTTTAATCTTAATTTAAATCTGTTCCAACTTTTGGTGAGTGCGTTACAGTCAGTAGATATATAATTTTTGTATATTTAAAAAAATACAGTTAAGTTGGTTTCTTTGTTCTTCTTTCATTGAGTTAAATAAAGGTTCATTTAAATTTGCATATCACAGATGTTACTTTTTATTGCATTTTGGAAAACTTCTCTGCAAATGAGGTTTGTACTCTGAGAAGAAAACAGAACCTTGGAAATTATGTGTGTGATATTTCATTCTTTCTGATCCTGTCCAGTTTCACCAAAGCCTAAAATGTACTGCATCCAGAATACAGAATACAATTTCCCCCCTGGGATTAATAAAGTATTCTGATTCTGATTGATGATTCTGACTCTGATGCACTGAGGAACAGGCAGAGGTGCAGGAAAAGATTGTCCTGTGCGTCAGGTTTTGTAGTTCTATTTTTACAGTTGTGGATTTTGGTTATTATCATTATGTGCTTTCAGTTCATCTAGCTCTAGTTCTTGATTATTGTTATAATATCATTTGTTTTTGCTGAGTTTGATTCTTTGAGTATTTCCTGTTTTCCTTTGATAGTTATTTGTCCTTGGTGTATTATTGTTTAGTTTCACTTCTTGTCTGGCGTTATCCTAATTAGTTTCACTGTGCCCCATTCCCACCTGTTGCCACTTCCCCATTACCTTATGTGTACATAGTCCTCTGTCCATTGTTGTGTTGCCCCTCATGCTGTGTATTTCTTTGCTTCTGTACACCCTGAGTGTACCACATACTTCTCAGACTTTTGGACTTTGTTATTTCTAAGAACTTTATCAGTCTAAATAAACATGGCTTGCTTTTTGTTTTACTCTGTCTGCAACCTGAGTCCTGCGTTTGGGTCCACCTTCCTCCACACTCCACACAGCATCATTGACATTATGTTGTCTGTATTGACAGTGTTGAAGCACCTTGCCATAACTTATTTTGAAGCGAATACTTGTTAAGAAAGGCTTTTATTATTCTGATATAGGTAATGATATATGCCTGGCGGTTTTGCTCATTTCCATTTCATTTTCTTATTTTTTACACTGATGAGACAACACACAATATTTCCTCTACCACAAAGCATAATGTAACCTGCTAAAGTTGGCTTCTGTAATTGCTTGTGTAAGTTAGACCTAATGTAAGTAGCAAACCACATAAAGTGTAATTTATAATACTGCATTGAATCCCTGCTGCAGTGGGTGACATCATCATTTACATTTATACTTGTGCACTGGTGTGCCTGCATTGTCTGTCATCATGAGCAAAACTGAGCAAATAGTTAATAAATCTTAAACAACAAATAATTTTACTGAAATGTAGACAGAAGATATCAGAAGAGACTCTTATGTACTGTATATATGAAAATTTACAGGGCTGTTTCTATACTGGCATAATGAGTTGGCAAGGTACATTTTACAACTTATTAAATATTGTTTCACAGAGGTATTATCCCTTTGCTCATCAATACACTGTTTTTACACTGCATATTACTGCCAAACAGACCTATGAAAGTTGTTGAGGTGTTGCAGTGTGTAGGTACATTTTTGTGAAGGTGCAGGCCAATCAACGTCCTAGGTTATAGAGCTACAGATAGGTCCATAAGTTTTTGGACAATGACCCTATTTTACAGTTTGCGTCTGTACACCACCACATTTAACTTTATATCGAACAATCAAGATGTGATTTAAGTGGAGACTTTCAGTTTTAAATCATGGGGCTTAAAAGAAAAACATTCACTATTTAGAATTTATAGCTATTTTTATACATAGTCCCCAATTTTTCAGAGGCTCAAATATAACAGGGCAATTGATTCACAGGCAGTTTCGTGGTCAGGTGAAGTCTATTCCCTCATCTTTTTGTAATAAGTTAAGCAGATAAAAGATCTGGAGTTGATTCCAAATTTTTAAAATTGAGTTTGTTATTTTTTACTAGAATTCTTAAAATGTGATCAAGTGAGATGCCGATCCAAATGAAGGAGGACATTGTTAGACTGAAAAATCCAAATAAACCTATTGGACAGATAGGAAAAACTTTGAGTGGCCAAAAAAGCAATCTGGAACATTCTGGAAGACCACAGACAACAACTAAAGTGGATAGTTGCAGAATTCTGTCCTTGGTTGAGAAAATCCCCTTACAACATATAGCCAAGTCGAGAACTCTCTCTCTCTCTCTCTCTCTCTCTCTCTCTCTCTCAAGGAGTTAGCATCAAGAGATGACTTCATGAATGTACGTAGGGTTTACAACAAGGTGTAAACTGCTGGTTACACTAAAGAACACTAATGCCAAATTATAATTGGCCAGGAAACATCTAAAAGAACCTGCCATGTTCTGGACAGATAAAACCAAGATGAATTTGTACTAGAGTTCTGGGAGGAGATAACTACAGAGAAGGAAAAGAACAGTTCTTGATCCAAAACACACTGTGGTGTAGATATTGTCATGGTATGGGCATGTATGCCTGGTCCGGTCACTAGTATTTATTGATGATGTGACTACTAACAGAAGTAGCAGGATGAATCATGAAGTGTACAGGGCTATACTTTGCTTTGCAGCCAAATGCTTCAAAATTGATGGTGCTTCAAAGTGCAAATGGCTAAAGACCCAAAGCATACTCGGGGCAAAGAAACTTGATATTCTTCAATGGTCAAGTCAGTCACATGATCTCAACCCAACAGAGCATGCTTTTCTGTCTTTTAAGACAAAACTGAAGGCAAAAAGCCACAAATAAGAAGCAACTAAAACTAGTTGCAGAAAAGGCCTGACGGAGTATCTCAAGGGAATAAATGCAGCATTTGGTGATGTCCGTGGGTTCTAGATTTCAGGTAGTCATTGACTGCAAATAATTTTCAACCAAGTGTCAAAGATAAAGCTTATATTTAAAATTATGTTTGTCATGGTCCGGGGTTTTTGTATTTTGTATATTTTTCATTGTCATTCTCTGTTAATGTTAGGGCCTCATTTTTATCCCCGTCTATGTTTAGTTTATTATACACATATCTTGTGTCAAGTTCAGTCTTGTGTCTCTGTTTCTCATTTCCTGTTTTAATTTAGTAACCAGTTATGCCCCTGCCCCTGATTTTTGTCACCTGTGCTCCTCTTCCTCCTGTTCCTCGTTATTCATTAGTGTTATGTGTAGTCATACCCCTGCCTCTCCTTTGTTCAGTCCTTCACATCGTTTGTTCTGTGAGGTGTGTCTTGTGTCGCGTTGTGTCTTGTGTCATGTTTTGACTTCTCTCCATGCTTCGTGCCTTGGTTTTGTGCCTATTGGACTTTGTTATTTTGATAGACTTTTTTCAGCTTTTTAAATAAAGCTTGGATTGTGTTTACCTCACCACATTTGGCCTTGAAGTTCTGCACATTGGGTTTACATCTTGTCCTGAAAGCTGACAATGTTAGTTTTTCCAATTACTTCTGAACCTCTGAAAATGAGGACTGTGTATACAGATGGCTGTAATCCCTGAATTGTTAATTTAATTCTTTCATCAATCCCCTTGAATTAAAGTTGAAAGTCTGCTCTATAATCAAGTCTTGATTGTTTGATTATACACCAGTCTGACTGGTAGTGTACATTGTGGTGGTGTATAGAGGAAAATTACAAAAAAGTATAACTGTCCCTAAACAGCTGGACCTAAGTGTACACCTTAACCTATGTCATAGATTCATTGCAGCACTATAGTGTTGCACTGTAGTGTTTTTATGCATTGTGCATGTTACTATAGAGTGATTTTTCCTATTACCCATAGTGAACATTTACACCTATAAAATACAATGTAAAAGTGAATCAATTCTAATCACAGTAGGACAAAGCATTTTTTCAAAGCTCAGAAGGCTCAACGCATAGCAGCATGCAACAATGTAGTCACAAAGTCTGGACTGAATTGAAATTCAATTTGAAATTTGTCCAAATACAGAATCTTCTTTCAATTCAATTCAGTTTTATTTATATAGCGCCAATTCACAACAAAAGTCGCCTCGAGGCGCTTCACACTGTAGGGTAAAGATAAAACAGTGTTAAAAGGAAAACCCCAACAATCCGATGATCCCCTATGAGCAAGCACTTGGCAACGGTGGGAAGGAAAAACTCCCTTTTAACAGGAAGAAACCTCCGGCAGAACCAGGCTCAGGGAGGGGCAGTCATCTGCCTCGACCGGTTGGGGGTGAGGGAACAGAGAAGACAGAAAGGAGAGCCGAGAGAGGCACACGCTATGGGAGAGAGAAAACAGCATTTAATGACATGCAGCAGTAACAAATAAATGCATGGGGAGTGAAAAAGAGGTGGATGGAGTAGAAATGCCCAGCATAAGAGGCCCCCCAGCAGTCTAAACCTATTGCAGCATAACTAAGCCCTAACTATAAGCTTTATCAAAAAGGAAAGTTTTAAGTCTAATCTTAAAAGTAGAGAGGGTGTCTGCCTTCCGAATACAAACTGGGAGCTGGTTCCACAGGAGAGGGGCCTGATAGCTGAAGGCTCTGCCTCCCATTCTACTTTTAAAAACTTTAGGAACCACAAGTAGATCTGCACTCTGAGAACGAAGTGCTCTAATGGGAAAATATGGTACAAT
>VUQH01089761.1:0-12054 GCA_015106775.1 Etroplus canarensis | reverse complement strand
CTTACAATGTCAACGCCATTGGATAGAATAGAATAGAATAGAATAGAACTTTATTGATCTCACAGTGGAGAAATTCACTAGATGAGAGCATGGATGGGACCAGCAGGAATGTAACTTAGTATACTGACTCGAGTAGTTTACTAAAGTACAGGTTTAATGTACTACTTTTTTTTTTTTTATTTCTATGTAATGTTGCTGCTTCTACTTTACCTAATTTGTAAACCATACCATTTTAAAGCTTTAGTTACTTTGCAGCCAGCAATATATAGGTAATTAAAACCATCAACAGCTGCAATGATCCAATTTAATGTACTGTAAATTATTCTGAAAATAATAGTCATTACTTTAAATATATTTTCATTATACAGCTTGTGGACTACTAAGTTTAAGTAAGATCTAAAGATCTAAACCCTTTCTTTAACTTTGCAAAATAATTATCCAACACAAAATTAATTTTTAACTCTTTTGCAACATCGCTTTTTATATAAAATGTGCAATAGGACACAGACCCAATGTTTTCTATGCCATTTTCTATACTGGTTTTATTTCTAATTAAATATTATGATTTTCTGAACTAGGGCATGCCAGAAATGTTTGAGAACCACTGTATTACAATAACCTGTGAAATGTAAGGGATCGGGGCCAGATGAGCTGCCGGTTAATCACTGTACTGGTTCAAAGAGCTCTTCCACTAACAACTCATGATCTGGTTTTGGTTGTGTCCAGTCATAGTCAGAGATCCAAATAATCCTTGAAACCAAAATTGGGCTAGTATGACATAGCCCATGTTTGGTGAAAATGGGACTTTTATTTAAAGATCCCAAAATAGCAGCTGAGCTGGAAACATTCTAAAGGTGCTCAAGGACACAATCATGATGGAGGCATTGTACAGTTTCAATCAGGGATAGCTTTGAATGGAAGGTTACAGAGGTAACCATGGTTCTGTGAATGAAGGTCAACATGCCACTGCATAGGTCATCTTCGAAGGTGAGCTGTTTAGGGCAGCTGTGCATCTGCCAGCCCATTTTCCCATTTTTACCAACTGGGCCACGCTAGCCTACTGAATGACCACATCCATTGGTGTGTTGACCTTCATTCATAGAACCATGGTGTCCTCTGTAACCCTCTGTTTTCTGTCATATTCAGTCAACACACTACTGTACAGGTCAACAGTGAATGAAATAGAATCAGGAGAGAGGTGCAGTGAGGCAAGACAACTCAAGATACACATGATATAAAGCAGGAAATGTTTTAGTAACAATGAGTACATACAGGCCCAAGACTATATGGTTCATTAAAGTCATAACTGAAAGACAACAAAACTTATAAAGGGGTCCTCTGAACAGAAAATCTATCAAAACATAACTCAACCACTGGGTGACTATCACTCTAAAGCCATGCACACTAGCCTGGCAAGCAACACTCAAGCCTGCTCTGCAGCCTGGAAAAATGTGGGTGCTAAAGATGAAGCTGCATTCAACCAATAAAACCTTGCAAACACTCACACTCTCCAGAAGGCAAAAAAGAGAATGGGTTGGCATAGCTGTATTTATGTGCTCTGATTGCATCTGCATGAAAGAGCAATCAATTTGTTATTCTGTCTACTAATAGCTCACCCTCAGAGAGGCTGACCCATACAGTGGTGTGTTGACCGAATATGAAATAGAACTTTGAGTGGTCCTTGGTGGCTAGTTCCACTATAGGTCACAAAGCCTGCCCCTTCCATGTTACAGGACTTAAGCAAACATGTGACTTAATGACTACTGAGAGGCTCAGTTAGAATCAGGGCAGAGTATGATGCAGACCAGCTAATTTGTTATCGATTCACCAAACAGGAATTGACTGCAACTTGCTATCTGAACTTTCTAGTTTTAGAAAAAAAAACAAACATGGTGATAGCCAAAAATGCAAATAATGAGGTAAAGCCGAGACAAACAGTTGATGTCATGGTGGCTACATCCACAGCCAGCCTCTTATACCCATCTACTTTATGTTAATGCTACCACAGCAGGGATGTTTCCATAATTGCAAAATGACAGTGAAGCCATGTAACATTTTTCACCATTTTAAATGTACCAGCCTTGTTTTTAATGACCACCAGGAGGCAATACCCATGGTTCCAAAAAGTCTATGGGATAATGGCTCTCGGCCCTTACCTCAGTAAAGAGTTCCTTGATGAGTTTATGGATTCAGTCACTCATTTTGAGTCACGCTGAAGAAAACATTAAGGCTATTTTACCATTCTAAGTATCAGAAAGGAAGATTATCCAGGGTATGCTGCTCATTGGCCAACCACCTTGACAAGTGGTAACCAATAAGCATGCAGTTTCACGGTAAGATCCACAGTTCGCTTGTCATGTCAAAACACCCACATGGCCACTAACAAAATGCACCTACAGGAGCTTTTATGACATTCCATTCTAACTCCATAAGCATTAATATAGAGTCAGTCCAACCTTTGTAGCTATAATAGCTTCCACTCTTCTAGGAAGGCTTTCAGTAAGATTTTGGCATGTGTCTGTGAAAATTTTTGCCCATTTATCCAGAAGAGCATTTATAAGGTCCAACACTGATGTTAGATAAGAGGGTCTTGCTCCCAACCTCTGGTCTATTTCATCCTAAAGGTGTTGAAAGGGGTTGAGGTCAGGGCTCTATGTGGGTCAGTCAAGTTCTCCTACACCAAACTCATCCAATCATGTCTTTATAGAGCTTGATTAGTACACCGGTAACAGTCATGCTGGAACAGAAAAGGACCTTCTCCAAACTGTTTCTACAGCGTTAGAAATATACAAAGTTCCCACAGACACGGTTTTTGGTCCTGTGATCTCCTTAGCGACCCCGTGAATTTTAAACTGTTTGATGTCGGATTCGAAAAGGAGAAAAAGGAGAAAGACTATGTAGAATCATGAAGAATGGAGGATAGAAAGAGATACGATGAGAAAACTGGCGTAATAGGTGTGGATCTATACTCGTTAGCAAAGGAAAAGCTGAACCATCAAGTTTCAGCATTGCCACCAATTAAATACTATGATGATGAAAGACGTTTTATTGGTGGTGAACTGCTGTTGAACTGCTGTTTATCTCGCGCAATTCCCGTTGCATTCTCAGCATAGTCCCAGTATTGCCAGTAATAGCAGGTCAAAACGGCATGATCAGGGGCAATGATGCCAAACGATATCAACAACAAAACATACATTGTGAGTGCATCCTGAACACCGCAGCAACGCACCGGGGTCACAATGTGCACGCCGGACTTTTGACTGGACTATAACGGCAATAGATCGTCAGGAACCCAATTTTCAGCTGTTTTGCGCCATTTTGATCGGGAACGCCAAATCGGCACGGATCGCCATAATCAGCGCTATTACAGCTCCAGTGGAATGGGGGTTGAATGGGAGTCTAAGACGTGTACCGTTATCTTGTGTTGGCACGCAACTTTTATACCACTGAGCAATTCCAGGCCTACAAGTCACTGGAGGCGTACAATCAGTTTGTTAATGACTGGGTTGGCGACGTTTCCTCAAGTATTCTGAATGCACAGCTGCCTGCAGCTTGCCTACAGCAATGGCGGCTGCTCGTATGTTGTGACGTCATGTGGGAACTATGTATAGAACTGTCCAAAATATCTTGATAAGCTAAAGCTTTAATTGTACCATTGGAATTCCACCGAAACTAAGGGGCCCAGACCAACCTCAGAAGAACAACCCCATTATCCCTTTTACATCAAACTTTAGAGTTGGCATAATGCAGACAGGCAGGTAATGTTCTCCTTACGTTCTCCAAACCCTGACTCACCCATGAGCCTGCCAGACAGAGAAACATGATTTGTCACTCCACAGAACCTGTTTCTACTGCTCGAGACTCCAGTGACGCAAAGATTGCACGCAGCTGCCTTGCTACTGGAACCAATTCCATGATTCTCAGTTTTTGTGCTGCTGGTAATTCCAGAGGAGGTTTGGAACTCTGCAGCTGGTGAGAACAGCAGAGCTTTAGCCACCTTTAAGCACTATGTGCCTCAGTACTCGGCGATCCCGCTCTATAATTTCATGTGGTCTGCGACTTGATGGCTGAGTTTGCAATGATGCCAATTACAGGTGATGGTGGAATATCTAGGAGGGAAAAGAATCACAAACTGACTTGCTACACTGGTGACATCCTATTTCAGTACCGCGCTTGAATTGAGTGAACCCTTTTATAATAACAATTTTATACAAATTTCAAACTGGAATCCATCAGCTACATCACTGCTAAGTTAAGACAGCCTGATTGAAAGCCAACAGCCTCTATGAAAAGTTCAGTGGCCAAAGGTCGTTTAGTGCTGTCAAATCCGAAGCTTGTACCTGTTTCAGATCTGGAAAACACACACTGACGCTCAACTTCCAGGTGAAGTTCAGTCTGGTCATGCGAGAAAGAAAAGAGAGCTGAAGGTTGTTCTCATCACCCCTCATTGATTTTAGAAATGAATTAGATTTGGGGGCAAGGACTTTTTGTTCATGCCGAGGCTCACACATCAATCAAAAGTATGCATTGTGCTATTAATCACGGGTAACTAATGTCACTTTATTCATTCTCCTGAAAAGGAAACTAGGGAAAAGGTATTGTCAAGAAAAAAAACAGAACCTCTATTAAGTGAAAAATGTCTTGGAAAAAAGCACAGGGAAAGGTTTGAAAAGTTCACAGCCGTGCTTGAAATATGTGATTTTTGTGTTTTTGTGGCACATAATGACAGCAACACACCTATTTCAAAATCAATGCCTTCCTCCCACACAGTGTAAAGAAGCCCAAGGCGAGCCGAAGCTGTCAGCCACCCGATTACTTGGGGGAGGGGTGGATGGAGAAACGAGGGGGCGCGAACACTTAGAAACCCGCGGCACCCACACACACATTGATTATAATCAGTGAGCTGAAGCACGGTGGGCAGAGGGAAGTGTTTGTTGTGGAGAGACAAGAACAAAACCCCCGACCGCATGAAAAAAAAACAAAGCTTTTCTGCACATCTATGACTCAAGCGGCTCTTGTGAATCACAAACTCGCTGCTGTTTCTTTGGTAGAAAGCCACGGTATAGTACGTGTGTGCTTAAACAGGAGTGTGTGTGTGTGTGTGTGTGTGTGTGTGTGTACATTTACTGGAATCCTTCGGTCCTTCTCACAGTTGTGACATTTTGTTCTAAAAACTGCCGGCGATGAATTAGCCATTAATCTTGAAATAATTAGAATTTTCTCCGGCGCTTAAATTCATTCGACCCCAGATCACTCATGAACTACTTTGGTCTTTGAGCAGATGGAGAAGATTGGCCCTAAAATACATAATAATTGCTGCACCCTATTGTTGCACTGCCAAATGGCTCATATTTTCATTTTAATGACAGTAACACAATGGAGAATACATTAAGGCTATTTTACCGTCTCTGCCAAAGTAATTAAGTCAGCTTTTGAGTTTGGACTCGGAGTGTGATGAAAATGAGCTCTGACGTCAGGTATCTGACTTCAGGTATCGGAAATCTTGCCTTTTGCCTTCATGAAGTACAAAGCCACAGCCAAGAAAACTTTCACTTTCTTTCTGTGCTTCAAACATTACGGCAACCTGTGAGGGAGGAGGGGTTGTGAGCCGGATGAGCTGCTATGTCACTGATGGTCTGATTTGATAATACTTTGTATTAGAGCATGCATGGAAGCACATGATAAAACTTTAGACACCTCAGACAGAAAGAGATCATACGAACAATAAAACATGTTGGAAAACAATAGCGGAAAGCTCCATTCTCCAGGTTTCCAGGGGTCTCAAATGTTGCCGCTGTTATAGCTGCTGACGGTCACTTGCGGGCCACTTCTTTAGATGGACCTTGCTAGTACCCAGCTGGACCCCCTTTTGTTTTCAGAACAGACTTAATTCTTAATTTCATAGTTCAATAAAGTGCAGGAAACATTCTGGAGCACTTCGCTGTCAGCGTGCAGGCCTGCTTGTGCTTCCTAAAGTTCCTAAAGCAGGCTGCTGGGGGGCTTCTTATGATGTGCTGGGCTTTTCTTCTCCACCCACCTCTTCTCACTCCCCATGCATTTATTTGCTGCTGCCGCATGTCATTAAATGTTGTCGTCTCTCTCCCATAGTCTGTGTCTCTCTTTGCTTTCCTTTCTCTCTGCTCTCTCCCCTCACCCCCAACCAGTCGAGGCAGATGGCTGCCCCTCCCTGAGCCTGGTTCTGCCGGGGGTCTCTTCCTGTTAAAAGGGAGTTCTTCCTTCCCACAGTCACCAAGTGCTGCTCATAGGGGATCATCTGATTGTTGGAGTTTTCTCTCTAATACTGTATGGTCTTTATCCTTACAGTGTAAAGTGCCTTGAAATTACTTCTGTTGTGAACTGGTGATATATGAATAAAAATGAAATGGTTTTTTTGCTTCCCCCCCTCTACATGAAAAAACTTCAAGAAGTGGTCTTATAGACTCTGAAGCCTGTTAGAATATGTATCATTTATTACTGCTCTCAATGTAGCATTTATAGATGAGTTATGAACTTCAATTAAACATATTCAGACCTAAAACTTCATAAACCAGTGTTTATGGAATATACAAATTTTCTTTAATATGCATAATATTCTTAGTTGAATGTTTTCTTCTAGCAGACACAGATGAGTCAGACAGACATAATATAATTTAAATTAAATGCTCTTTTTACTTAGTGTCTTTCAGGGAGCTGTGCAACTTATTTTCAAAAACAGAGTTCTTCAAAGGGGTCTGAAAAGCCCCCGGGGGGCTCAATCCCATCCCGCCCTGGTCCTACCCTGGGCTTTGAGTGAAGCCGGTGGACCCTGGTAGGCAGTGAGGTTTAAATGATGCTCAGTTTGTATTAAGGGACCCGAAGTGTCCCAAGACAACATCCCTCACGCCATCAGACCACCACCAGCAGCCTGAGCTGTTGATACAAGGCAGGATGGGTCCATGCTTTCATGGTGTTTATGCCAAATTCTGATGCAACCATCGAAGTGACACAGCAGAATTTGAGACTCTTACCAGTAACGTTCTTCCTGTGATGTTCCCTCCATCCTCCGGCTGCTGACCAGCCTTCAATCCTTCTCCTTCCTCTAGTTGCTCGATCTTTCTATCAGGTGTGAATGTAGGTGTGAGTGTGCAAATGAACCGTTTCAGGAGCGGGCGTGGCTTTGGGAGGAGCCTGGCAGTTACACCTGTTCACCATTTCCACTCGCCTGCAGCATTTAGCCCTGACCCTCCTCTTCGCCAGTCGTCAGTTTGTTAACCACTTTCATCTATGTGGCTGCCTGTATCCTCTCTGCACCATCTACCTGACTTGCTCTCTTGCACCTCCTCTGGACCTTTGGAAAACCTGTCACTGGGATAAAATGATAAAAGTCTGAGTGTCACTGACACTCACCTGTTTGTGTGTACATGCCTGTGCCCAGCCGCCCTTGTCCTCCAAAATGTTACACTTACCAGAACTCTAATACCCGAGTCCGCTCCATCTGCACATACCTGATTGTTGTACATTTATTCATTAACTCCTTATAAATATAGTCACCTGTGCATTTTGAGTCCTTAGCGTGAGCCTTGACTTTTCCAATCTGCTGTTGTCGCTACAGGAGCTGACTTGTTTGCTGGATCTTTACCAAACTGTGTGCTTAATACCCACGATGGGTAGAAGATCTGATATTGTGGGGTCAAAGCTCAGAGTAACAAGGATCAGAATTAACCATTTCAAGAAAAGCATAGTTTAAGTGAATTTTTTGATGCAGGTTGCAAAAACTATAAAGTAAAATATTTTCAATGCTCTTTTGCAAAACCATTTAATTTGAGATGATTTCAAAGAGTAGGGCCAAACATGGCAAGTATGCTGAAGTGTTGGATGATATGCCATTACAGCAACAAACTCACACATGTATATTTAAGAAAATTGCTTTTGAATATCTCTACACTATAGTGACTACCATGCAGGAAAGGGTTAAGGCATTTAATTTGAGCTGCTGTTGCCTTTGCATCAACTCCAAGCAGTTTGGCTATTCTCTTCTGACCTCTGCCATCAACAAGGCATTTTCACCCAGACAGCTGCCTGCTCACGGGCTATTTTCTCTTTTATTGGGGGACCATTCTCTGTAAACCTGGACATGGTTCTGCAGGAAAATACAAGCAGATCAACAGTTTCTGAAATACTCAGACCAGCCCATGTGGTACTGACAAACGTGCATCATCTTAAATCACATTTCTGCCCCCTTCTGATGCTCAGTTTGAACTTCATCTTGACCATCTCTACATGACTAAAAGCATCTGCTGTAATGAGCAGTTGAATAGGTTTACCAAATGCAGTGGCTGGTGAACAAACAACCTATCCAGCTGTGTTCAGGGAGAGGACAGTTCCTCTTTCCCACATACCAGAAACAGATTTCCACTACAAAACAGTTGGCATTTCCCCCATGAGCTCGGGCTGATGTGTGCCCCGGTGAATTTCAGGTTCAAAGTAAAACGGGCTCTCTCTGTCTTAGAGATGTCCCTTTCACAGTGTGGTTATTGTGCAGCTCAGCTGAGGAGGGTGAGAGAACCCTATTTAGGTGAACAGAGTAAGTACCTACACTTGTTTAACTTGGATTCATTTATTTCATAAGTGCGCTCGAACGACTTTATTTCCAGCACAGCGATCAGTATGGAGCAACTGGCAGTGCTGCAGGCACGCCAGCTCAGAAAACAGCAGTCTCTGGTGTCATCTGAAGCACGATTCCTCCAAAGAAGCTCTCATAAATAAATCAGCGTCTGAAGACACTAAAGGAATGGGATTAAGTCAGCAGTTGCACATTTGGAATTGGATGTTTTTCGAAAGCTCTCAGTGAATAATGCAGCTCTCCCGGGATACAGAGAGGACGTGAAAACAGACCAAACTGACAGAGAAAGATTCAATTTACAGGCTTAATAAACTGTGTTCAGTCTCACTGTGTGAGCTATAAGAAGCGCTTTAGTGAAACGCCTGAATATTGCAAGAAAACTACTTGAACGCTGGGGTTTTGTGGAGAGAAAAGCACACAGCCTGGCAGACAGATGGTTAAACAGACAAAGAGAGACGACTGATGGAGTCATAAGGCTTAAGAAACTTTCAGCTGAAAGTATTTTCTTTGAGTGGAGTCTAATTCGTTCACTCTCAACTCTCAGACCACAATTGTTCACGGTTAGGTGGAGTGATGGAGTAAAAACTCGGCTCTGCCTCATTTCCATAAATGGGCCGTTCTACGCAGTTTGAATACATTTAGGGAAAAGCACTCTCTGAAAGGCCACGTCCTTCCTAAAGGACTGAACTTCTGTTAAGTGTGTTCGTGGCAGTGATTTTCAAAAGCCAAACATGCTTTAGCTGCGACAACATGCGTGAAAATTAGGCGATTAGTGGGGTCAGATTTGATGGTGAGAACATCAGAGTTGAGATTGCAGGTGAAATGGTGCCTGACATGACAGCCATTATGATTATGGGAAGATAATTAGCATTAACAGAAACTGGAAGCCCTTTGGAAACAGGTGTGTGAATTTTAGAGGTGTAACCACAAACTATGCCTCTCTTCCTTTCTGTGTCTATGTCTTTCCTTTATTAAAGGTAAGGTTGGAAACAGCAGCTATATAGATGGAAAGCATGACAGCTCCCAAGCAGCGAAGCCAAAGTGTGTCAAATGGGCTGTGAAATGGTAGCAATATATGTCTAAATCCCTGCTCCCTTCAGAGTGCGGCAGTGTTGGAGGCACCTGCAGACAGCAGTTCAGGAATGGTACATAGGAGCATGTGAAGTTCCTGGGTACAAATATTTGCAAGAAGCATTGCAAATATTTGTGAAAGAATGGGAGCTCATTGAATTCCAGCAATGTAATTTAATAGTATGCCACCGTTGCAATAAGTCAGCTGGAGAAATTTCTTCCCTCCTAGTTATTGCAACTGTAAGTGGTATCATTTCAAAGCGGAATCATTTAGAAGCCACAGCAACTCAGCCACCAACTTACAGAGTGGGGTTGCTGAGTGCTGGGGCGCATAGTGCATAAAATTTGTGGCTGCTCTGGAGCTTTCTGAACCACATCTGGTTTTAACATGAGCACAAAAACTGCACTGGGAACCAGGAGCAGGCTTTATGTCACAGAGCACAATGCCAAGTGTCAGATGGAGTGGTGCAAAGCACACCACCACTGGACTCTGAAGCCGTGGTTCTGTGGCGTGATAAATTGCATTTTTCTATCTGGCAGTCTGAAGGATGACAAACACCAGGAAAACATCACCTGCCTGACTGGACTGTACCAGCTGTAAAGTTTAATAGAGGCGGACAAATGTTAATGCTTCAACTTACCGAGACATTTTGGACAATTCTATGCTTCCAACTTTGTGGGAACAGTTTGGGAAATGCCCGTTTCTGTTCCAGCATGACTGTGCCCACTGACCTCACAAATGCTCTTTTGGATGACAAGAATCCTACAGACACATATAAAATCTCCAAAGCAAGAAGAGTGAAAGCTGTTATAGCTGCAAACGTGGGGCCAACCTTATATTAATGTCTATGGCCTCAGAATGGGATGCCATAAATGCTCCTGTAGATTTAAGGTGCTGGTGGCCCAATACTTTTGTCCATATACAGTAGGTGTCTCTGAGTTACTGTGTTTTTGGCAAAATGTATTTAGTGAATTAATGCTAAAGGTGTTTTAACACAGGTGCAGTTAAAAGTTTTTCCTTAAAACTAATAAATGAGACCAGAAACCCGTTAGGAATAGTGGTTACTAAAGTTTTTTCATAGGCTTCTTTACAATTGGATATATTTTTCAACCACAGGAGTCACCCTCTGCTGGCTGTGAGAAAGAATGCAGGTTTAAAGGAGCAACGTGTGATATTTAGTGCCATCTAGCGGTGAGAATGCAGAATGCGGCCAGTGAATCCCTGCATCCCCACTTTAGAGAACCTACGGTGTCCATCAGGGAACAAAATAGAGTCTTGCTTGTGTCGCAGAATGTGTATAATCCTCCATTTGTGAAAAGGAATTACAGAAAAGTTAAGAATATGCAACATTTTGCGACTTTCCCCCTCTTTTCCTGCTCCTTGGTTTCGATCATAAAACGGCCCCTTTTTTAAGTGAACAAAAACACAAAGATTATTATCTTGGAGCGATTTTACATGATAAAAAGCATAAATATCAAACTATGTTAGACTCAACTTCTGATAACAGATCGTCTTAATGCACACTGCTTCTTTAAGGCGCTTCCACTTCAGCTTCACTTTTTAGACCCAGAAGCTACATCCATCTTCCAACTGCTCGCTAACCAGATGGTTTCTAGAACATACAAGGTGACAATAAGGCAGTTTTGTGTTTCAGCGTGCCTCTGGTGCCCCCAGAATGAGCCACTGTTGCTTTAA
This sequence comes from Etroplus canarensis, assembly GCA_015106775.1. Classification (NCBI taxonomy): domain Eukaryota; kingdom Metazoa; phylum Chordata; class Actinopteri; order Cichliformes; family Cichlidae; genus Etroplus; species Etroplus canarensis. Next base: position 685 of record VUQH01089761.1, on the reverse strand, counting down.
TGTGTAGCTCCATAGCAAAAAAATCCAACACTCTCAAATAAGCAGTCATACATCCTTCATATAAAAAGCAGTTATGCATTCATTGAACATATGTGACGGTTGCAAATGATGTAATAATGCTTGTAGCCATGGTCACACATGGAACAGATGGCGACAGCACTTACTGTAATTACACCTCACGACTTGTTTATGCGCCTTTTGTCCTAAAATTTCCTTGTTTTGCAGTCAGATGGTGAGAGGCAGGTGTTAAACAGTGTGTAAGGAACACAAACAAATGAGGAAATCCGCACATGTAGCGTGCAACATTTCACACATTGAAAGAAAAACCAAGCCATGCACTCAGTGTAATCACCATCACTGTAAAGAAGAACAGTCTAATTGAGCAACATTACAATCTACTCTTCTTCTTCTTCTTTCGGCTGCTCCCGTTAGGGGTCGCCACAGCGGATCATCTGCCTCCATCTCACCCTATCCCCTGCATCCTCTTCCCTCACACCAACCCTCTGCATGTCCTCCTTCACTACATCCATGAATCTTCTCTGTGGTCTTCCTCTTTTCCTCCTGCCTGGCAGCTCCATCCTCAACATCCTTTGTCCAATATGTCCACTATCCCTCCTCTGAACATGTCCAAACCATCTCAGCCTTGCCTCTCTGACTTTGTCTCCAAACTTCTCAACATGAGCTG
>VUQH01089759.1:7676-19993 GCA_015106775.1 Etroplus canarensis | reverse complement strand
TATTGTATGCAACTTCTCCATGCCGCATTTCTCCTCAAAACTTTCATTTGACAACCAGGTTATTTTCATCAAATAATGTAGCCTAAATAAAGAGTGACGGGGCGGAACCAATCAGAAGGCAACGCGGACTGCGTTGCGTTCTGATTGGTTCCGCCCCGTCACTCTTTTTTCCCCACATGCAGTTAGTGAAAAATTAAGATAGATAACTGAGGATCAAGCACAATGGCACCACAACTATATCCTTTGATCACAACGCAAACGGAGATCACAACCTTTTTATCACCTAACTAGGCTATCCATTTCGTGTAGGGGATATGGGGAAATGTAAATTTAATCAAGCTTGGTTAGGAAAAACGAGCTTTTCGTTGTTGGCTAAAGCCAGTGGAAAACAATGTCTTCGCGGGTTTTGCACTGTGTGCAAAAAAACGATTCAGTTGGGTACAATGGGTATGAAAGCGCTAGAGTTCCATGCCAAGTCGTCCAAACACATAAGCTCAGAGAGAGCAAGGGTACAAACCCATTTCCTCGCCGGGGTTTTTCAGTCTGTTAGCCAACCAGCTGCTCATGCGCCCGGAGAGGCTAACAGTAGCCAGAAAGCTGCTGTACCTGAATCAGCAGCTAACATTAGCCAGCTAGCTGCTAGGGCTGTAACCACTCCAGCCACGGCCACCGCAACTAGAGTGGATCTGCGCACATCTTTCGGATCTACACCGACAATGAAAGCTGAGGTGTTGTGGACGCTTCACACAATTTCCAAACACATTATATTGTATAAAGAGCTTGCTGGTAAGTACAGGAGCAGATCAAAAGTACTGAAGTAGACTGATGGATTATTATGATCACTGTTTGATGATTCTGTCAAACAGAAGGAATAAAAGGCCATTCATCCTTAGTAGTTGAGGCAAATAAAGGTCAATGACTGTAGTCAGTTAATGAAGCAGTTTCCAGCTTTGTTTTTGTGATTTGCGCCATAGTCCAGTCGTCCTGTCGTCCTCCTTTGATATCACCTCTGTGCGAAAAGAGTAACATTCACCTATCAGGATAGCAGCCATCCACCTTCCATAACACATAATGTGTGGAACAAATGCAAAAAAAAAACTCAACAGGGCGGGCGAGACTCACACACACCAGCACAAAGAGACACTTACATGTTGACAATTTAGCTCTACTGTTTTAGCGCAGGCGGATGGATATGTGATAAGTAGCTGAAATGGTAAAAAGTCACATTTGATGGCTCTTGTTTTAGCTCAGCCCTATAGCTCTACTGTATCATTCTGTTTGTCATCTGTGTACAACAGCTCACCTGTCCTCCGTTCTTCACCGTGCACCTCACTGCACACGACAACTTTTTCACCTACAAAAGTTCCCGATGGGGGGGGGGACGATTATGGAGACACAGTGAAAAGCATCTGCAAACACTCAATCATGTTCTCTTCTTAATCATTCGAACAGTCAGCAGCGTCCTCCTCTTGTTTTCTGTCATTTGGTGACAGACAGCCGCGCCACAGTCACAGGATGAACTGTGCGCTGCACCCAGGCATGGCCGGACACGACTGTGTTTAGATGCGACATTAAACTCGAATGAGGCAGATTCCATTTATTATGAATCTCATAATAATGTCGATAATAATTTAATTGACGAGCTATCGCCATCGCTTTGATTATCACTGATCACTGACATCAGTACAACTCAATAGGTTAGTTTGTAGGGAAAAAAATACAAGGGACGGATTGGTCACACTGTGTTTGTGTTAAACAGAAACAGCAGCTTATGTTTAAGAAGTCTTTATATCCATCCATTTTCTTCTGCTTATCCAGTTCAAGTCTGTGGGGGCCTGGAACCTGTTCAGCTGTCACTGGGTGAGAGGTGGGGTACGCCCTGGACAGCTGACCCGTTTATTGCAGAGAGAAACAACCTTTCACAGCTGCAGTCCATTAGAATCACTAATTAACCTAAACGATGTCTTTGGACTGTACAGGGAGAACATGCAAACTCCACGTGGAACGGCCCCAGCTGTATGTACTCCTAAGTGTTTACATACTTGCTTAAAGAAATAAAACCCTTAAATACATCTTTAAATACAAACTAATGTTGCTTGAGGCCCACCGGAAGGACAACTTGGCCGGCGACTTGTCTTTTCACTCACAGTCTGTCTTTGGCAGATTTCAGGCAGCAGCTTGGAGACTGACACTCACATTAGTCATGGTAACCAAAGAATGCAATGGAACACCCAATTTAACATTGTTGTTTGCTTTAAAAAACAAACAAAAGTAGCAGACGATCGTTTAATAAGAGATTGGTTTTTTTATGCTTCAGAGCTAAAAAAAAACAAAAACAAAACAAATCTGTGCATCTTCACAACAAAGAGCAGGATCCAATATGAGACTTGATCAGAACCAGCTCATGCATGCACATATAAGTTCCTGGTTTCTCATAGAAGGCTTTGTTCTGAAAGGTAACTGTTAACATCAGCTGCCAGATAAAGAACACTGAGTAAAAATGCAGTAAAAATTTAAAGTATGTTCAAATCAATTTAAAATCCATGTAATCCATTTTAGATTACAGCTCGTATTATATCATGTTGGATTTTGATTTGTTGCGTTCCTCACCTGCTATATAGCTGCTGTAACAGTAATTTCCCAACTTTTGGGGTGAATAAATAATTTTTGATCTTCTCCTGTGGTAGTTCTCTTACAGGCATTTTTCTTCATGAGCACAGCTGTTCAGATGTGGCTTCCTGAAATGACCTCACACAGCTGGAACAGTATAAGTTAGAATTATGACTGCTGTCATGACGAAGTTAGTTCTCGTATTTTTGTGTCTGTCTCTGTGCGTCACATCAGCGAACGTGACTCTAGCCATGCTTCATATCAGGGTGGCTCCCTTCACATACAGCTTCTCTTCCATGTCAGTGACAGCTGTAAACATTGTATTGAGTGTCAAGTGAAGATGACTCTTTAAAAAAATGTTCTCGCTCTTCTTTTAACTTAGTTGTACTAGTGTAGTGTCTTCCAGTGATTTGAATGGATTTTGATGTGGTGCCTCCATTTTAAATGCAACCAGGACTTCAGTTTGGTTAAAACCGTATTATTAGATGTTGTCAAAGTGGATGATCTGACTGGTTAAGGCCTGGAAACACCGCACTGATTGGATGTCTGAACTCAGGACTTGCATAAAGACATTGTAGCAAAGACCTGTGACTTTCTGCACCGTGCAGAATGATGGGTTTGTGCTACCTCTCTTTTCTCTGGGTTTTATGATTAAATCATTCACTGTAATACAACAAAATGTCTGTAAAAATTATGGTAAACTGTCAAATGGCAACAGTAGGAGGCTGTAAAATCTAAAATAGTATATTACCACTGTAGAGACATTAAATTACCGTAAATCAAGGAACTGTAATTAACTTCACTGTATTTTTTTATGGCGAACTACTGGTAACCACCGCTGCCAGTAATTTACCGTAAATTTTTTAAGTGTTGTCTCCACATTAGAAATCTTCCAGGCTGATTAGAAATATAGCTTTAATTTCACATAGTCAGATTCAGAGAAACTGTTAAAGCCCTGTTGTCCGATACCTGCCTGAAGCAATAATCTGTCCGCTGCAAAAGACACTTGTCAGAGCTTAGCAGATATGTCACACAGTATTTCCCTCACCTTGCCTAATTGCCAGTTAGCTGCTCATTTGGAGCGAATGAGAATGCCATACGTCAGGTGCCATTCATGGTTACCGCTAATAAGGGCAGCTGGACGTGCATCCAGTCTCCACACCCATAATACTGAGCCCACCTCTTGACTTACGAGCGTCTTTAGCTCCAAAAATAGCAGCAGTGGTTTTGTAATGTGTCAGGCCTCCCTGCTGCACTGCAGCACACCCACATGTTCTCACTGCTGCTGATAACTGAGCAGCTGGGATGCTTTCTGCCATTGATCTGAATGCGGAAGCTCCCCGGATCTGCTAGAATGTTTTTTGATTTGCGGATAATTGAGGTAATATCAATAGTGCAATAGTGACACATTTTGAACAGGCCTTTTGAACAGTATCTGCAGCTGTGTTTAAATACTTATTCTAGGTTTACATAATGTGTTCTTGAATTTTTAAAGGTACTCTTGAATTTGCAATGTGTGCCCACTGTAAACCTGTGAGTTATTCAGAGGCTTTACGTTAGTAAGAACGCCAATGTAAAAAATCTGTTAAAAGTAAAATTCCTACATTAATGATAAGTAAAGTAAGGAAAACTGTGGGTTTACTGGTTGATCTTCATTCCAATCCTCATGTATGCCCACGAGCTATGAGTAATGAAAGAATAAGATCTCAGATAAACTTGGCATAAATTAGCTTCCACAAAGGCTCTCTGGGCTCAGCTTTAGAGTGGGGAGTTTGGTCATTTGGAAAGGGGCTCCCATCGATGGTAACCAGTGGCCTGCTGAGGTAATTTGAGCATCTGACCAGGTAATTTGATGCAGATCTCCTAGATAAGGAGTTCCGGGTATGTCAAACTGGGAAAAGACAGTATGGCAGACATGTCTCGGTGTACCCCTGAAACAACTAAAACAGGAGGTGGCTGGCGAGAGGGAGGTCTGGCCATACCTGCTTAGAACACTGCCCTCATGAGGATGGTTGGGTGGATGAATATTATTACTCATATATTAATATAAAGACAATGTTTACGGCTGTAGTTGGTTGAGGTGGAGCGCTTACTGTGAAGTATTTTGCATAGAACTGCAACTATGTTTTAAATTGAATTATTCCAATAGTCATTTCCATGATTGATCCATTTTTTTTTTGATGGTTTGTAAATCAGTAGGAAAGAACTGCAAGTCCGTGGGCACAGATTTTAAAATCGATTACATAAAAGGGAGTACGATTCAATAGGTGAGAATACAGATTTGAATTAGGATCTCTGTCACAAGCAGGGATGGCACAATACCAGAAATGTAATGGTCGGTACAATACCAGTAAGATTCTCGCTCCCAGATTTTATACCGCAGTTCAAAAGAAAATACATTATCTTATGTACCTAAACGTGAACTCCTTTTTTAAAAGAAACATTCAGACATTACAAAAATGGCTTTTCTGTAAGGAAAAACACCAACACTACAGAACAGAATACAGTACTATGATTGATGCATGAGTAGTGCAAACAGTTTGTGTAGATGCTGCAGTGATCCCTGTCAATACTGTAGCATCATTTTTCATGACTTTTGGAAATTTTTCTTTACAAGTTAAGGGTTTTTTGAAAGGAACACCAACATATTAATGTTGTTACTGATTGGATTGGATTACTTTATTGTCATTTCAACTACATATAAATACACAGTGAAACGATAAAGCGTTCCCCCAGGACCCGCAGTGTAATGTCAGTTACGTCACATTAACAGGAGTGTTTATATAACACTAGCCACTGCAAACATTTTAGCTTGTGGAATATAGCTGATTTTACAAGGGATATGCCAGCTGTCTCAAACTACACAGTAATGTTTATTTCAGGGTAGCAACAAAAGGATAATACTTTGGATTTTAATAAGAACTGAAGCATTTCATTGTTTGAACAGATGTGGATGCTGGTCTCTTTTGGGTGATCAGCTAAAGTTAAAATATTTCCTACCTTGGTCTTAAAAGTACAATACCACTGTTTGCATATTTCCTTTTTTTGAATCAGCTATCACTCCCTTGTTCAGTTGCCTCACATGTGAAGAACTTTGACACCCGATTCCTGACTGCCTCTCTTATTAAGGAGCCCAGCAGCTGCACTATTCACCATCTTCCACATGTAGTATTTGCTGTGCCGTTTGTAGTTTTTCCTGCGTTTGTGGGCCTCCGTCTTCTTCACCATGACGAGAACGTTTATAGGTTTAAGCAGCTTCAGAAGAATTGCAACCTCGGGGCTATGTTGAATCTGTTACTTTGGCTGCATCGGTATTTACAGTACTGGGAAAATAAAGAATTTTGGTACTTAATGGTATTGTAAGTATTGGTTCTGGCAACATCCCTAATTGCAAGAGATGGAAAAATAAAGAATTTCAAACATACAGACCCTTGGTATTACAGGGCTAATATCTTTAATAATGAAGACAGTAAGTACAGCAGCTTTGAAAAGCCAATACTGCTCACACTTTTCCCGGTCCTTATGGTTTTTGTCTTTGGAAATCATCTGCATTTGGGTTGGTCTGTTTCTACCAGCACAGAGCTAACAAGCACTCAATAGTAGCTTTGTTAGTGGGGCGTTAACTGTGGCACAGCAGAGCGCTATTGTCCTGCCTTTAACACAGTGTAGGTTCTATACTGACCAGAATGATGCATTGTGGATGACAGACACTCTCCTGAGACAGTCTTGGGTTTGTGATAAAACTGTATATTTGACTAAAAGCTCTCTTTTAATGGGCCATTTCCCTGAAACAAACATCATATTTTTTCACTTAAACATGCTGTTCTCAAAATACACCAGCAGAATCTATAATTTTGTGATAAATACAATCTCAAAAAGTTAATGTACTACTGTGCATTGAACTACAGGATATTACATACGGTAGTCAGGAAAATTCATGCATAACTAAAAATGCTTTGCAAGTTTGGAAAAAACACAAGTGCAAATTCAATTTGTTTGTTTATATAGCACCGAGTCACAGCAAAAGTCACGTCAAGCGGCTTTACACTGTAAGGTCAATACCCTGCAATATTAAAAAGAGCGCCCCAAAAATCGGTCCACTATGAGCACGTGCTTGGCGACAGTGGAAAGGAAGAACTCCTTTTTAACAGGAAGAGATCTCTGGCAGATCTGGGCTCAGGGAGGGGCCACCATCTGCCTCAACAGGTTGTGGATGAGGGGAGAGACAAGAGGAAAAAAATGAGCAAAACCCCAATAGTAGTAATTTCAGTTCGACTATCATCAGATGTGGCAGAGCACCGAAGAAGAAACCCAATAACAACCCACAGACGCTAGCAAACAGTCAGTGTAGCTGACTGTGTTATTAGCATGTTGATAGACTAATCTTGCCAACTTTGTAACAAATGCTTGTTTTCAAATGAACAAATGCTTCTTGCTTTCTCACACCTTCATACCCCTGTACCTGCCAGTGGTTTGTTATAAAACACTGATTGGTCCAATCAGCTGTGGATAGGCTACAGGCACACAGCTTGAAGCCAAAATAGATTCTCCTTCTATAAAAGCTTCATTAAAGTTGCAAGACAACAGCTGCCTTGCAAAGTAAAATCTATATTAGGGTGTAGGCTGATATAATTTTTTGAGAAAAATACATTTACCAAAAATCCTTTGGAATTCCACAAGGACAAACCTTGTTATTGGTAAGGCTAAAAGGCCTTTGTACGATTTTAATCTTCGAAATCACAAATTCTCGATTTTACGGGTAAGTGTTTTGCCAAAGCAGAGTGAACTGCTGTCTTTGAAAGTGATTTAGAATAGAATAGATTTGTCATTGACACAGAGTACAATGAAAATTTGCTTAGCAGCTCTCTGTGTTAGCAGCAGACATAGAATGGAGAGATATGTAAAAAAGATTTCAATATGTACAGGAACACAATATTTAAGTCTGCTGTCTACTGTAAATAACTTTTACCTTTTTTTTTTTTTTAAAAGCATCCAAAATTGTGAGCGCAGTTTATTCACAGTAGAGTACTGAAAAATTCCCATGATGCAAGAACTACAGTTCCATATTGTTTTCATCTGTCTGTAATGATGCAAAATTCTAATGCTTAGTAAGTGTCCCTGTGTTTTTGTTTTCTGTTTTTCTGGTTGAGAGCTTTAGAAAAGCTACAGACAGGACCTTTACTTAAGATTTTCTTGTTCTTGTCAAACTACCATTGCCCAGGTTTGGAATGAGCTTTCATGCTCAATTGATTTTTAGCAATGACCTGAATTCTGATGGTGTGATGGAACGTGCCCTCTCTCTGTTTTGCTCAGTAATAATTTTCTGAAGAGAGAGTATTCCAAGCAAACGAGCTTGTTAACATTTACTGACTAATGAAAGATTAAGTTCACACTGTTTGTACCTTTTAATAAAAGACCTTGAGATGCACAACTCATTGCTCAGGTTATTTCCAGCATTTTAGAGGATAGTGGCATTAAAGGAGTGGCTTTGTGTTTTTGAATGTTGACCTTTTGACATCCACTACATGAAATGGTCATTTAACCCTTTGCAGGTCCCTGTACCGAGGTCAGGCTGCACTGTTATTTAAAATGTAGCCTGATACCATTTTTACAGTGTCAAAATGTGCCACATTGGGCGAAGAAGCAGCCTGGTGTTGCTGTGAATAAAATGGATGCAGAACTGTTGTGATTCATTTCTGTGGCATCAAGTTTGGGGCTGAAATTGAGAATTTTTAGAACAGTTTGAATAACATCAGTGTTCCTGACTCATTGGAAGCTCGTTCTTGATGCTCAGCTCTCAGATGATCAGTTTTGATTGGCCAGAAGTGATCATTTCCACGAGTTTCATCTCTTGTCTTTCACATTTAACTCTGTGATGGGGATGGAGAGAGAGTTGCATTGACACTGTGTATGCCCCGTTGTTTTAGCAGTGCATCCTCTAAGTCCTGGTGGAGGAGCCTCCGTTTATTTGACTTGTTTTTCCAGCAGCTCGCAGATGCTCGATGGCACAAAGGGAATTTGGAGGCCAAGTCAAGGATGGGTTGGGGGGCTGTGCAGAAGTCGCAGAATTTTGCCTCCGAGGAACCAGACCTTGTGATTTTTAAAGTGGTCCTGAACAGTAATTCTGAAAGCTTTCTGAAGGTCTTTAAAAGTGTTTCTTTGGACTTTGGCTGCTTTTTCGTTTTCAATCCAGGTCTTGTACCAGACTGTTTTCAGAGGAATTCTTGTGTTGTTTGTTAAGCCACTTAACACTGACCTGTGAATCATTCAAGCATTAAAAAAGGTGCCTAGCACATGGGATTAACCAGTGTTCAGTCTTCACAACAGACAACTTGGCAAAGAGCAGCTTTGAATTGTATCTTTAGTCCTTTCACAGAAACACATCAGTTGTTCCCATTCTCATTCCCTTTAGATGAATCTACAAAAAATGTCAAAGATAACAGTTTGACAGGCATAAAATAATATTTATGCATCAACAAGATGATTGCCAAAAACTTGGCATATCTGCATGTCTGTCAAGAAGTCAAGTCATTTTCAGTCAGATGAGGTCAGGAGAGCCCAGACTTTAATTTTATTGAAGCAGCATGGAGTCAAAAGGTAGCCAACATCCACTAGAACTTTGGAACGCTCTTCAGGAAGCTTGAAGAACTTTTCCTGAAGACTACTTAAAGAAATGACAAGAAAACTTGGCTAAGAGAGGTCAGGGGGTGTTGAAGAATAAAGGTGCTATTTCCCGTTTTCCTTGCATGAGACTTGTGCACAGTACTGTACATGGTCGCCTGTCAAAGTAACATCCATGTGAACACCAGGATCCAAGATTTCCCAGAAGAACATTGCCTGGGGCATTGACACCACCTCTGCTGGCTCTACCACCAGGCTAAATCCTGCTCTTTCTTCCTGTACACTCACATGTTACTAAAAACCAGGCAACTTTGATAGGGATGCTCTGACCCAGTCATCAAACTGTCACTATCAGGTCCTTGTCAGAGTCACTCAGGTCTGCTCTTAACTTTAAGAATTAAATACTCACTTGCTTCCCAATAAATCCTATACCTTTACAGGTGCCTTTATAATCTGTTAGTCCCTTTACTTTTCAGTGGTTTTAGAGCGTGATCAGTATATTGTATTTTGATAAGTGTTTTTTTTTTTTTTTTTATCCATACAGGCTTTGATTGATCCTTTTGGCCTTACAGTTGTGGAATCATAATTTGTTGAGTTTGTAAATGTCAAAAAAAAAAGAGTATCAAGCTTTGGGTTTTAATTAGAATTAAACACTCATATCCCTTATTTCTGACACAAGCCTCTTTTATAATGAAGTACCTTGAATGACTGGAGCTGTTCTACTGACAGACTCAGATGGATAATGTGGTGAAAGTGCACCTCTACTGTGTCTACTGTAATTAAAGTGTCTCCCTCCTGCGTTGGGATGCCTTTTTTTTAATGGATATTACCTCAGTCAAACACACTGTAGCTTCTCTACCAACACAAAGCAGTCAGTACAGAATTTTTTATACTTTAATTCTATATTAATATTATCATCTTCTGGGACTTGTAGACCAACCCGCCCTTGTGCTGAATAGAAACTCATTCAGCACAATGTTGTTTCCTCAGTGAGTTTATTTCATTGTTTGCTGATGCAAAGAAGAATTTGAAATGACTGGTGCTGCTCCTAACTCCCAAGTGAGGGTTTGAAGGTTCTTGCTGCTGGAGAGAAAGAAGGCTCTGCAGTAACAGATCTTCACATTTTTATACATCCCACATTGCAGCTGCTGGTGTTGAAATGCAACACCTTGTCAGCTGTCACAGCTGTAACTCCTGACAAGCACTGAGCAGTATCCCACCTCCCCAGCAGCCCAGCCCCGCTAGTCTCTTCCGCACGGTTTGATGCTTTTTTTAGGTATCACACCAGTTCATCGTCTTTCCACTCAGACTTCCATGACCTGGTTGCCATGCAGCTGAGCGTGACTCTTTTGCAGTTGCAGCTGAAAAGAGGGACGAACAGGAGGAGGAGAGGAGTATAAAGCAGCAGAATCTGATGTTTTAATGCTGGCTGCCCTCGGTGATAAATCAAACGAAGCCACAGCAGAGTGTGAGTCGTTATGAGAGCAGGCAGATGAGGCGTGTACACACAGTGAGGTAGTCTGGCTTTGATTATGATGCACCAGTCTTGACGCCTGCTCTCCGGACTGAGGTACAGCGGTGAGCCTTCGGTCTCGAGGGGTATCATCATGGAAAGCCTGCCACATCTAATGGGGTTGTGTTGTGTTGGTTTTCACGCATCGGCTAAAAATAATGCACCACCTTCACTTTGTTGTACTGAAATAATGAGGATGGACGATGGAGGAATCAGGCTATGTACAACATTTTATAATTGTTGCAGGCTTCTTATAGCCTGGGTCAGGGTTGTTTTCTCATAGGTTCTGTTTCTAAAAGTTAATGTGCATCATTGCTCATTCATGCGCACACTGTGATAGTGTCCTTTCATGCTATGTGTTCATGGGGATCACAGTTAATCATTTTACCAAAAGAGCCAGTGTCTTTAAAGGGTTCTACTTTACTGACAGGTGGATATCAACAGTGAACGTGTGAACAACGGGTACATTTTGGGTTGAGGCAGGGCAGGGGGAGTTGGCATGGGAAGGTCAGCTGATAATTTGACAGTACAACTGATATGCCTTAGATTGGGCAGCCCTAAAAGATGAAATTATTTGAATTATTTGGGTTTTAAAGTGGTTTAAATTTGGGGAAAAAGATAGTGAGAAATATTAAGAGTCGGTTAAAGGGCAGAAATAATTTGATTCTTGCTTCTGCTTTTCAAGCCAAGATTTTAAATTGCCCCTTCAGAGTGATTGTGACCAAGGTTTGACAGTCATACAGGTATTGCTGTGAAAGGTTACAGTTAGGTAAAGAAATATTTGGACTGTTGCACTTGTTTTTTTTTTTGGGGGGGGAGGGAGTAATTTTGCCTCTGTACATCACCACAGTGGATTTTAAATCAAACAATCACGATGTGTTTGAAATGAAGACTTTCAGCTTTAATTCAAGGTGTTTGACAAAAGAATTGCATTTACTGTTTAGAATTTACAACCATTTACTAGAAATTGTCCCCCAAAAGTAATGGGACAAACTAACATTATTTTAAATATAAGGGTTGTTTTCAGTGCTTGAATGAAAATCCTTTGCAGCCAATTGCTGCCTGAAGTCCAGAACCCATGGACATTAATAATTGCTGCATTAACTGCATTCATAAATGCTGTGTTTCCTCCCTTGAAATGCTCTGCCAGGCCTTTATGGCAGTCACCTTCAATTGCTGCCTTTTTTGTGGGTCTCTCTGCCTTAAGTTTGTCTACGGTGAGCATGCTATAGTGGGTTGAGGTCAGGTGACTAACTTGGCCATTGAAGAATATCGCATTTCTTATGCTCATTATTCATTTGCACGGTGAAATGTTTTGCGGCATTTGGCTGAATCTGAGCAAAGAGTATAATAGCCCTGTGCACTTCAGAATTCCTCCTGCTCCTGTCAGCGGTCACATCCTCAGTAAACCATCCACTGGCGGCCATGTGTTATGCTTTGGATCCTGAGCTGTTCCTTTACTTCCCTATACTTTTCTCTTTCCATCATTCTGGTACAAGTTCACCTTGGTTTGGCCTGTTTGAACATGCTCTTTTAGGTTTTTTTTTTTTTTTTTTTGGCAAATTTTATTTCT
>VUQH01089757.1:38201-48250 GCA_015106775.1 Etroplus canarensis | reverse complement strand
CCATGATGTATGGTTTGGAGACGGTGGCACTGACGAAAAGACAGGAAGCAGAGCTGGAGGTGGCAGAACTGAAGATGTTGAGATTTTCCCTGGGAGTGACCAGGATGGACAGAATTAGAAATGAGTACATCAGAGGGACAGCTCATGTTGAGAAGTTTGGAGACAAAGTCAGAGAGGCAAGGCTGAGATGGTTTGGACATGTTCAGAGGAGGGATAGTGGATATATTGGACAAAGGATGTTGAGGATGGAGCTGCCAGGCAGGAGGAGAAGAGGAAGACCACAGAGAAGATTGATGGATGTAGTGAAGGAGGACATGCAGAGGGTGGGTGTGAGGGAAGAGGATGCAAGGGATAGGGTGAGATGGAGGCAGCTGTGGCGACCCCTAACGGGAGCAGCTGAAAGAAGAAGAAGCTACCATTGTTTTTGAACCATATATCACCATGATTTTTCTAGTTGAGTATTTTGTTCCTCTGTAGTTTCAAACATGCATTCCCAGGGAGGGAATTTTAGATCATAGAGGTCAAAAAACTAAGAGCCACTTTTTGGGGTCATGATCTGTCAGTCATAGCAAAGGAGTTTGATGATAAACAATTGCTTTACACAGCGAGCGTATATATGATAAATAACCACAGGCCACAAAGAATATTTTAAATATAACTATTATGCAAAGTTCATGTTAGACTTGTTAACACTTGGTTGTTGTGCTGTTAATCTTTTATGGATTTATAATGACCTCACCCACATTATAATTTTTTTATTGTTAAGAGAGGCGTTTATGTATGTTTCTATATCACTTTTTGCGTTTATAGTACAGATCTGCCTAAGGTCAACAAAATGCCACAGTCTTAATAGGTATAATGTGAAGCCACTACAGTGCATGCCGCATGTTTATGGAAAGGCTGACAAACTATATACTGACTCCCTCTGGCCACTGTCAGATCAGCAATGCACATGTAATACCTGTTGTTACCTTATTAAATGCTGTCTCCCTATCTGCTCACAGTGAAGCAAAATGGCCAGACTTGCCTGCTGGAAATTAGTGTAGTTGTCACTGCACTGGCATTTTCATTATATGCAACATTGCTTTTAACGGAAAGAACAATGTTGTTGGCATCAGATTAAATGTCACAAAAGGACAAAATAAGCAGATATGCTGTCTGTCAGGACTACATAATACATTCTGATACTTTTGGATTATGATCATGTACCCCGTGTGCTTGTAGCTGTTTTGAACAAAGGTGCTGACATCTGACATTTTGTGGCATGTCAGTAATTTTCCTTCCATTCTTACCAATTAATTTGTCATAGCCCTAACTGAGAACCAGTTCTGAGTTAGGCGTTTGCTTTTAATGGAATATGTAGTATTAGGACCTTTTTGAAATGTACACTAATTTGCTTTCTTTATACAAGCTTGCCTTAGCATAAAGCCAGAGGGAGATGAACAGCCTGGTGGGTTTTACATGTGTTTTTGTATTAAGAAATTGATTATAACAAATTAAATATTAGGCTTTAAAGGCTCTGGTAGTCAGATTTTCTCACCTTCAGACAAGCTCATGTTTCCCCTCTGTTTTCAGTCATCTTTATGCTTTCAGAATGGTGGTGATGTGCCATTAAACTTATGGCAGGAAAGCAAATAAGTGAATTTCATCCCAAAATGTGCAATTTGTACTTTTTGCAAAATAAGCCACAAGTGAGTGAGCAAGTAAAGGAGGCTTTTGAAGAGTACTTAGTAGTATACTTGCAGCACTGCAGTGGTTTTTAGCCGTGCTGTTAAAAGTTACCTTAGCTTGACTCTGCATAATTTTGTTACCTCTTTACTTCCAGGTGCGCAGTGCCAACTATGAGGCAGACCCTTTTGTGCAGGAGTTCCAGTTCAAAGTGCGTGACGAGATGGCCCACGTGACGGGGCGAGTGCTACCCGCCCCCATGCTGCAGTACGGCGGCAGGGTGAGCACAGAGCACTTTATGGTACCCTTCCTTTAAATCACGCCCATTCTCTCTGTTTGTCTGACACGCTCTCCCCTTCTGCAGCCTTTATTCCACTGTTTCTTTGGGGGAACTAACTCTGGCTTCTGTTTGTACTCCATGGTGTCAGTGTGTTTGACCTTTGTGGTTGAGTCTCAGTAGTGCAACTTCCCCCCCCCAAACTAGAAATGCTTCAAAGTGGCAGTTGGGACATTTAACTGGACATGATTGGATAGCTGCTCAAACATGGCTCATAATGTTAGATGGAGCCAAAATATTGCCAGCATTTGCTTAATCTTAAATTTCCTCTAAAATGTAAATAATTCTTTATTATTGAGACTGAACTACAAATTTGATTAACACTTATTACACATTTGAGTATGTTTAATACTAAGAACTAGGGCACAGTTATGCATATTATGCTACACATCAAATTATCTTAAATACTACAGACTGCAGCACACAGTAACAAACTAGGATTTCAGTAACATTTAAGATTCAGATTTTGAAAGCTAAATATAAGTCTTTTAAAAAAAGAGCATGTTTCTTTTAGTCATTTTATGTCAAAGTGTGAATTTATGTACAGCAATGATGGATGTATTTGGTTTGTGGTGATTCAAAGAAACCGTGTTTACCTGTACGTGGTCGTGTGCACACTTGTTGAGCTGACTGTTGGAGCGTGAGTGTGTATGAACAGTGTGAATGTGTGTGTTTTCCCATATAATCATGAGTACATGGCTTGAGATTGCAATGTTGTTTCAGAACCGCACTGTAGCCACGCCCAGCCATGGGGTGTGGGACATGAGGGGAAAGCAGTTCCACACCGGGGTGGAGATCAAGATGTGGGCCATTGCCTGCTTTGCCACACAGAGGCAGTGTCGGGAAGAAATCCTCAAGTGAGATCCTTTGCTGATGTCCCCCCCTCCCCCCCCGTAATATACGTCTTGTAGATTCTGGATATAGCGGTGATGCTCACTGAATTTGCTATGAAGTATCTTTATGCATTCTGGTACACATCTCTATGTAAATTACATCTTTTTTTTTTTTAATCTTTTCTTATTAAAGGTAATCGTCGCAAGTTCCTGTTTTTAATGCTAGTTTAACCTTTCCAGAGTGAACTACAGCAGTCAACAGAATTTAAAGAAATAGCTGCTGTGACTTTATCTTCAAAATGTCTGTGCATTATGCTGGAAAGATATGAACTGAATTTAAAATGGGACTAGGCCCGTTGGTGTAATACCAATTTGCACCACATAATGGTGCACAGAGACAACCAAACATGTCATTAAGAACACAATCTTATCCACAGTGGTGGTCTGGCAAAAGGCAAAGCCTCTTGAGCAAATTGGGAGTAGAGCTAAAAAGAAATACCAAAGGTAAAAAAAGCAATAGAACACATGAAAATATATTAACACACCTGCTGGTAAAATGCTACCCCCTGGTGGTGAAATTTTGTTAGTTAGAAGGGTATTAGAAAATGTACCTTTAAGCTGTGATGATGTTAGAGATGGGCTCATTTGTTTACTGGTGCCTCCTGAAATGGCAAACTAGAGTGAATTCACAATTTCTGGTTCAAATGATAACTAACTAGTAGAACCAGTTTATCACAGCAGATTGTAGATGGCCATGTTTTTTTTTTTTTTTTTTTTAATGCTGAACACATGAAAACTTCACACTTTCTTTTTCCTACCACAGATGCTACAGTCTTCAAGCTGTTCAACAGTTTTTCCTCATTGTTTTACTCTCTTGCTTTCTTTCTTCACGTAGGGGTTTCACAGACCAGCTTCGTAAAATCTCTAAAGATGCTGGGATGCCCATCCAAGGCCAACCATGTTTCTGTAAATACGCCCAGGGAGCAGACAGCGTGGAGCCCATGTTCAGACACCTAAAGAACACTTACGCCGGACTGCAGCTCATAATCGTCATCCTGCCGGGAAAGACTCCTGTCTATGGTTAGAAACCTGCTAAAAATTAAATATTATCTGAGAGTCAAGAGCAGTGTTGGGTGCAGTTAATTGTTAGAAGCACTGCCTAGAAGGGAAAGTAACTCAGTACTTTTGCATTATCAAAAATGGACACCACACTGCAATTTCTTCATGTCAGTTATGTAGCCCAGACCATGTGTAGCATACTGCCCATCTGCTTTTGATTGCGTTGACTCTACCTCATTGTATAGTGAGGTAATGTTACGCTATGTTCACACTGCAGGCAAAAGTAGCCTGAATCTGATTTTTGGGCCCATATGTGACCCATATCTGATTGTCCATGACAGTCTGAACAGCCCAGATGGGATTTTACCAAATCTGATTCAGGCCACTTTCATATGTGGTCTTTAATCGGACGTATATCCGATGTTTTACAAAGGAATCTCAGTCTGAACAGTCATGTCACATTTCATCTGACTTTTTCATCATTGAAGTGAGATAGACGTCATAATTCTGCAACGGAGGAGGCGAGCCGCAATAAGATCAAATGTCCACAATGCAAAAAACAAGCATGACAGACAGCTTTGATGGAGCTAATCACTGGAAAGAGAGTGAAGTTTTAATCACATGCTGATGTGTGTAACATCCATATTTACTTCTATAGTCACCGTGTGCTGCGTTTGATGTCACGCTTTCTTCTGTGCATGCGCATCACTTCAGGGCTGGAGACTGTTCACCATGCAGTCTGATGGCGGTCGCAGTTAAATTATAATGTGAATGACCACGCAAAAAAAATCTGACATCTTCAAAAAATCAGAACTGCCTGCAGTGGGAACGTAGTCTTAGTAGCATTGCTTCCACCACTTGGCCAGCGACAAGTTCTTTAATTTCCCTTGGCTGACAGCGTAACCAAACTAAAAGTTAGCCATTGCTGTTTCTGAGCTTGTAGTGTCAATATAATTTTTGTTCTAAATGATGTTTCCATTGTTTTCAAGCTGTGCTTCCTCAGATTTAATCAGAATACTTTATTAATCCCAGGGGGGGAAAGTGGAGGGCTTTGCAGCTGATATCTGTTATCAGCCACAGTTTGTGCACTTTGCATTTCATTGTGCTGTTTTTCCTTTTCACCCGCAATTTCAAAACAGTACAATTTTTTTCTGGTAATTAAAGCTTGTCCTCTCCGCTATCTTGTTTGCTGAGCTACAAGTGCACACTAATGCAGCTTTTGGCAGCTGTCTGCATAAGAGTTGAAAGAAAACGCAAACAGTGAAGATGCGTCAGGACTTTTTTTATGACAACAAAAGGAACAAGTTAAATATGAACTGCAAGTACCTGACTTGTAAAATAACCCAGCCAAAAAGTAGGTTTTATTCTAACACTGAATGCCCTTCAAAGGCTATTTGTATAATTTAATCTTTTCCTTAGCCTCCCTCAATAAAAAAGGGACTCTACTGTTGTCTGTCAAAAAATAGTTTCCAGTTGTAATACTTATTTTTAATCTTTGTTTTTGTCTCTGTCCCCTTTTTTTCCTTCCTCCAAGTTAAACTGTTTTAATTTCTTTGATATTTAGATTTGAAGCTTTGAATTAGATTACTGAGGACATTATTATAATTTGCTGCTTTCCTTATTAATGTTCATCTATAGATTATATAGATCATAAGACAGTGATCATGACGAGCGTGTGTTGTTTCTATAAAATCTCAAAAAGAAACTCACTTTTTTTAAAAACACCAACAGCGGAGGTCAAGCGTGTGGGAGACACCCTCTTGGGCATGGCAACGCAGTGCGTTCAAGTTAAGAATGTGGTGAAGACGTCACCGCAGACTCTGTCCAACCTCTGCCTCAAGATCAATGTGAAGCTGGGAGGCATCAACAACATCTTGGTACCTCACCAACGGTGGGCCACAGACTTCATTTCTTCATATATGGCAGTATTATTATAACGCTGGTTTGAGATTCTCCAATCTTATGACATTAGAATGTTGGTGACATGACACACTGTATGTTGTTATGCAGCTGCTTAATGTAGATGTATCTCGATTCACAGACCATCAGTGTTTCAGCAGCCAGTTATCTTCTTGGGAGCAGATGTTACACATCCGCCAGCTGGAGACGGGAAGAAGCCTTCGATTGCAGCAGTTAGTTTTTTTATGTCCTTCTACTCTATTAGTTGAATTTATTAAACTATAATTTTTTTTGTCTTAATCAGTCCTGTTCACCAAGGGTGTTATAGCCCAAGCTCTCTAGGGAAGAAGGGAAATGACATTGAAAACCAGGAAAGCCATGAGGACGAAAAGTGTCTTCACATAGAATATACCCAAACAGGAGAACTGAGGGCCAAAGAGTGCTACTCAAAACTAAACTACTCAAAATTAAAGAATTCTAACCAAGAGGCTCCCAATGTAATTATTTTGGGCTTTGAGCCTGCTCTATGAAGACTAAATACTTAACTAAAGACTTACTCTAGTCTGTCTGCACAAACTATCCAAGCTGAAAACCCCTGTAAACAGCACCCTTAAACATAAATATTAATAAACAAACAACTTCCGTAAGTGTGAGTGAAATGGGAGGTGTATTCTAATTAGGTAGTGAGAAAACTTTACATATACTAGTAAACACCGCTGAGTGCATATAAAAAACTCGTAAAGGCACAAATCGAGTGTATCAGCTGTAGCTATGACAATTTATCCTTAAGTGTACACAGGAAAAATGACTACAAATTAGTGATCACTTTGCTGCAGAAACAAGTAGACACGTTAGCAAATTAGAATTGCAGTTAACTAAGAGCTTGACTGCGCTTTTTAAATGGACAAGATCATTTTTAGCTACGTCAAGCACAGGTGCAATCAGAGGACAGGACTGAAGAGGAGGCAGTAGAAAGGGCTAACAGAGGCACTGATCCTGAATCAGGGCTGACATATACTAATTTGCATGCAGAAAAACACTCAGTGAGTTAATCAAAGAAAGAGGATGGAATGCTGAGGTCCTGTAACAATGACACTGACATTTCTGTGATTAATGTTTCTCTTTCCAGTCCATTCCTTTTCATTAATTGCTCTTCTGCTCCTGAATCTTTGTTTCAGGTGGTAGGTAGTATGGACGCGCACCCAAGCAGGTACTGTGCCACTGTGCGAGTCCAGAGGCCTAGGCAGGAGGTCATCCAGGACCTGGCTTCTATGGTGCGGGAATTGCTGATCCAGTTCTATAAGTCGACCCGCTACAAGCCCACACGGATCATTTTCTACAGGGATGGAGTTTCAGAAGGCCAGTTCAGACAGGTATGGTCCAACTTTTTTTTTTTCCTTTCTTTGTCTAAAAATTGTAGTTTCACTAAAGATGTGAATTGAACCCCTGATACCTGCTGATATTAGTGTTTGTCTGGGTATCTTTTAGCTTTGCAGCTGAGATGTACTGGTACAGAGGATGTTTTTACTCATACATTTCATATCAACATGTACAAGCATATCTCCAAAATACTTTTGATCATTAATGATTTAATAGGATTATTTTAAGTGAATGACATTATTCCCAGATTTCATTTTTATTTAACTTGTCTTTTCATTTTGTTTTAATTCTCCTTTTCTTCAGGTGCTGTATTATGAGCTGCTGGCCATCCGTGAGGCCTGTATCAGCCTGGAGAAGGAGTACCAGCCAGGCATCACCTACATTGTTGTGCAAAAACGCCACCATACACGCCTCTTCTGTGCCGACCGCAACGAGAGAGTGAGTCCGCACCACGCACCAGCTCATGTGCTTACTCTTTTAGTATGACACAGTGATGGTACCCATTAAAACCAGGACAGTGTGTTATGTGTTCATCCATATTCTTTTTATGTTCTCTGGTAGAACATTAATTACTGAAAATGGGCCTCTTTAATTACCTTTTGTTGTCAATTGGACCGTTCGCCCTCCTAACTGCTGTAATTACATTCGATTAAAGCATTAGGGCCAAATGCTAACCAAGAGCACTTGAGTGGCACTCAAGGCCCCCAGAGTGAGACCCAGCCAGTAACAACCTTATTTTCAGTGCAGGCACTCTTCATACAGAGCATTAGGCTCCCTGGGGCATTAGGCTTTTAATTGGTTGTTTGAGAAGCACTTGGCGAACCTTTGCCTGGGTCTCTCAATCAGCTAATTCTTTTTATAATTATTAAAAATTTTACTTTCTGACATAATTTAGTGCTTTAAAAGCTTTGATAACTGATATTTTTCCCTTGCCTCTTTATGTTCTAGTTGTTTTTGTTTTTAATGGTGAAACATGGAGGGAAAAATGTTGAAAGGCAAAAAGCATTAGTAGGGAAGTAACTGAAATTAATTTTGCTTTGCAAGGTTGGACGTAGTGGAAACATTCCTGCTGGTACTACTGTGGATACAGACATTACACATCCCTATGAGTTTGATTTTTACCTCTGCAGTCACGCTGGAATACAGGTCAGAGCAACCTCTTCTTTGCCTTTTCCAACAGTATCTTTTTACATACTCTTACAATAAAATGTGTGCTTTTGCAGAGAGACATTGTTCCAACTGGATAATGAATGGGATTCAGGAATAATGCAAATGGGGGGACTTCAGAGTTTTAGAATTAAGATTTTATTTTTGGTTTGAGTTGACCAACAACTTTAACGTTGTTCTGTAACTCTTGAAAGCTTCTAATTGCTCAGAATTAAGATTTTAGTTTAGTGTGTGTGTGTGTGTGTGTGTGTGTGTGTGTGTGTGTGTGTGTGTGTGTATACAGCCTTTTTATTTATTTGAAATACAGTACATGTCATGTTCAACTTCTGACAGACAATAAATGATATTTGAGCCAAAATCTGCCTCATATCTTCACATCTTACTTAAAAGTAAATTTTAAGATTGACAAATGATTTGATTGTTATCAAAACTTACATTGATGTCAACCAAAATGAAAAATATTACCGTGATATATTTTTTTCCTATATCACTGAGCTCTAGTTCCATTCTGGCCAAACTGTATTTACTCTTGAGCAACATGCTCTAAAGAGAGAGATGTAACAGAACACGTAATTGGAATTTGGGAAAATATTACCATGGTTAGTTTCGCAATACACATCTGGAGCTCAGACCCTTCTGATTAACAGTTTAGTTGCTTAAGAAGACACTGTCTGCAGTTAGTTAGGATAGCTGAATCAGTGTCAGTATTGGTCAGAAAGAAGTGGTATGGAGCCATCCCTTATTTGGCTACAGTAAAAGGAACTCCTCTTTTCCAGCTAGCCATCTCTTCTTTAACATCTCGCTTCTTTTAAAAGACCAAAAGCTTTTCTGCAAAAGTGCAGAACTGAGGCTGTTCATGTCTAACACTGTATTGATATTGTAATGTTGTATACCATAGCTTCTTTGTGCTCATAGCGTTCATGTTTCATTTATCCAGTTTAATATACACTACTCACAAAAAGGTAACGATATTCGACTTTCGGGTGAAATTTCAGGATGCACCTTAAATGCACTATAACCTTTACAGGTGAACTTCATTTGACCTTCTCTATACTTTTGAACGCACATGTCCAACTGTTCAGTGTTTCAGTACTTTTTGCATAACTTGCTGTTCTCTAACAAGGTGCTTAATGGCAGAATTCACAACTGGTGTTTGATTCATGAATCGATCAGTATATTTTCTGGTTCAATTAAAATTGGTGTTTGAACAGTCCTCTTCATCATGCTGTTCATTTTTTGGCCTCATGAGACCAAGACGAAACCTAACAATTGATCATCAGTACCTCGCCATTGCGAGGTTTCAGACAGGATGTTCTCAAAGGGAAGTGGCCACTGAGCTTAGAGTGTCAGAGAGTCATCAGCAGGGTTCAACAGAGAGACTGGAGGAGTCACAGAAGTCAAGCTGTAATTGATGGTCAAGAACATATGGCAAGTTATTGAGATGTTGACATTTTTTGTTGTAGTATACCCACCACTGTTGTTGGGTTTTGTTTTAATAAATTGTGTGAGATGAGGAAATCACCATTGCATGCTTCTACTTAAATGTCCTTCTGTTATGATATTTCACTGTAGTGTGAACATGTTACATTTCCCATAAATTTCACCCAAAAGCCAAATATCCTTAACTTTTTGTGAGTAGTGTATATAGAATGTTTTCATTTAAAAAAAAAAAAAAAAAAAAAAAAAAAAAAAATAATTCCTTTTTT
>VUQH01089757.1:0-17102 GCA_015106775.1 Etroplus canarensis | reverse complement strand
CTTAGGCAAGGTCCCAACCGCAAGTGTGCCTCTGTCCACCCAGCAGTAAAAAATGGGTACCAGTAAAATACTGGGAAGGTAACCTGCGATGGACTAGCGTCCCATCCAGGAGGAGTCTAGCTCTGGGGATAAGCTCTGACCTGATGAGCCTTGTAGGCTTGGGTGTAAAAGCCCGACGGACTTTACTTTTTTCACTAACTAATCACAGTATGTGAGAGTGCAGGACTTTATGAGTGACATGGTGGTTTGCAGCATAGGGGCCCTGCAGGGAATGTTCTTGGCTCCGTTCCTCTTCATCCTCTACACTGCAGACTTCATGTATCACTCAGCAAAACTGTCATCTGCAGTAGTTCTCTGATGACTCAGCGATCATCGGTCTAATCGCAGATATCACAGGGATAATGGACCTGCTTCCATATCAATGTAGAGAAGACAAACGAGATGGTGGTGGATTTCCGCAGGAGCAGCAACTCCCCTCCAACAGTGGTGAACATCAAGGGAATAGATACTGAGATTGTTAACCCTTATAAGTACCTGGTTTTAAGTACCTGAACAATAAACTGGACTGGACACATAATACAAATGCAATTTACAAGAAGGGCCAGAGCAGACTCCATCTGCTGAGGAGGCTAATGTCAGACCTTTGACTCTGGTGGCATTAGCCATCTTTTATGGTGTGGTCTGCTGGGGCAGCAGCATCTCAGCTGCTGACAGGAAAAGACTTGAACTGATTAAGACGGCCCGCTCTGTCTGGGGGTGCCCCCTCAAGGTGGTGGGGGAGAAGAGAATGTTGACTAAGCTGACATCCCTGCTGTACAATGACTCCCACCCCATGCATGACACTCTGACGGCATCAGTGACAGACTGCTTCCCCCCCAGTGTGTGAAGGCGCATTACCACAGGTCTTTCCTTACTGCTTCTGTCAGACTTTACAATCAGTACTGCTCCCAGTAGACCACACACACCAATACACACCGCTGTGCAATATGAATAGTTTAAATATATATTTATTATCAATGTGTAAATACTTTTGGCTGCTTTTATTTTTTATTTCATTTAAATTGTGTAAATATGTTTACATTTTTTAGTTCATAGTTTTTGCTGCTTCTTTTTTATTTTTAGATATACTTTGTTGCTGCATATGGTGAAAATGTCCCCATTGTGGGACTAATAAAATAACATCTTATCTTATCTTATCTTATCTTATCTTATCTTATGAAATCTGCTCATCCACCTTCCAGGACCAGTAAAGCTTGCTGAATGACTCATCTTTTGTAATCACAATCACATTTTTGAAAAAGCTGTTAAAAGTTTTACAGTGAGTTCAACGCAGTTTCCCTTTTTCTCTCAAGTCATGTTTACTTTGCAGACATGACAGTGGTATCAATCTTCTTATCTATTACTCAGCAAGACATCAAATAAGCTTCTTTCCTCAAAATGTCAAACTGATGCTTAAAAGGTTAAGAAGCTCATAGCCACATGCCTAGATTACAAATCTGGGCACTTGTCCCTTCACTGACTGGTCCCATCCATAAACATGAATAGCACGGTTCTGTCAAAAAATATAAGTAACAAGGCTGGAATGACAGATGCTTATTAATTGGGGACAGCAGAGGGAAGACTGGTTGCTGATGTTTTCATGCACTGGTCATGAATCTGCACGCTGCTCCACACAATGCATACAGTGCAAACATTGAACAGAGATGGTGGCATGATAATATTGAGACGTCTGGGATCAGACAGTCTTTTCTGTTTAATGGATTCTGCGAATAATGGCAATTTCATTAACCGTTAAATAGATAATTATTTGAAGACATCCACACATCTCTCCATTAAAGCAAGTACAGTCAAATTAATTTATACAGCACATTTCATGATAGGTGCAGGCTCGGTGTGTTTCAGAAAAGAAGATTTGAAATAGGCAAAAACTAAACTTGACAAAAACATAGTAACATAAGATAAGAATGTATTATAAACATAAAAATATAGCATTTAAAATAAAAAGGTAACACATTTAAACACAAGATAAGACAAAAAAAACATGGAAAGAAGGGAATCAGATAACAAGGTTAGAAAAAGAAATTTTCCCTTTTCATTCTCTCCTCTTCCAGTTTTTCTATTCTCACTATAATATGTGTGAGGTGCTTTGGTGCTCTTCGGAGCATTTTTCAGTAGAGCTATCTAACAAATAATGTGGCTTGATGTTCACTTAATTGTTCTAACAGACTGTCCAAGAAATCTGAGTGAAATTCTTAGTATTTTATTTATATGCCATTTAGCACTATTATCAGGCATCTATGTCCATGTGGTGCAATAATACAGCCTATGGAGCCATCTTGATAAAAACACTTGCAGCTTTGTCTGACAACTTAGTGCACCACCTTCATCACAAATATTGTTACTGCTGTCTTCAAAAAAACAGCATGTTGACAGCCAAAATGTTAAAATTGGTCATAGTGACTATACATAATTTTGTATGTAGTCTACTACACTTCCATTAAAGGAGAAGGCCCATAATTTTTTTGTTTTGTCAACAAATTACATAAATCAATGAGTCTGTTTCTACAGCACAATTTTAGATGCCACTATTTTTTGGCTCTCAACCGCAAGCCTCTTTGCTCTGAGAAGTTTCATCATCAGTAAGAGCAAATCTAAAAAATGGATTATTAATTTATGCTTACAGCGATTGTCTAATGGGCAGCAAAGGCATTATAGTTCTCAGTAAGCATGACCTTAATAGTAAAGAAACACCATATTTGTTGACCCATTTTCAGCCGTGTGTGCTCTCTGCAGCAGGACATCGTATGAAAGAGAAATAAAAATACCATGGCAGCTTTAATCAGTAAAGAAATGTGTCATCTAGAAATGATTTTTTTTGTTTGGAGGATTACGGCTACGCAGTTGAATTTGCTACTGAATTTTTGACAACATAGAAATGTACCTACATAGAAATACCTACAGATTTATATTCTCAGGTAATGTTTCTTTTCCTTTTTTAACTTCTCCATTGCCTTTATATTTATGTAACTCAAGGGGTGCCTTGCAACACATTTACTTTTTGTACATCCAGCTAGGGCTTTGTAACTTTCAGCTTCTATTCCTGATGATGTATGTGCCTCTCCTGCACCTCCATCTCCTCTGTAGTCTAGAGGGAGGCACATGAATGCAAGGGAGCACAGGGTAGGCTAACAATACAATGGGAGTAGTACTAATGGGCTCATGACAGACGGCGTTTTAGCACAAATCTGAGCGAGGGAACCGTTTGAGAAATGCTCTGCCTTCCCTTTTTAGCACTTGTATAGTGTCGGTGCTCCTCAGATGGATACTCTACACACAGTCCAGTCCAGTCTATTTATTTAGACTTCATACATTGCTTCATTTGCATTTTGCACTCTCCTCAAGTCTACATTTCTGTTTCATGCGGCATGGTACATTGAGAAAGCAGGTGCGCACAGTCTGACTTTAGCAGTCTGATTTGTATTCCACTCTTATAGCTTAAGTTTTCTTTCCATTTTCATAATATTTCATCATTATCTTTTCCACCTCTGGATATGGCCTCTGGGAGAAGGAAGCTCTAATATCTAATATCCCTGTATAAATTTGAAATTTAGCAACATTAAGGACTTTTGTAGGGAACAGAGTGACTTGTCTTTGAATTTTTTTAAATATCCAGGGCATAGAAAGCAGAAACTCTTTCGCTAAATTCCCAGAGGCACATCTAAACTTTCATGGAAAATATTCTATTGCTTTTTTCTTCCACATTCGATAAAACTTGTCCTCCTCTTCACCTCTGGTGCCCCAGTCCCTTTTCCTCCACGTGGAGCACAGTACAGCAGAGCAAAAATGTTGCTGAAGGTTAGGGGATTTTAGTGCGATGGGTGTACTGCGACAGTAATAATGTGTCCACAGTGTTATTTTGCTCACACATTCAGATTTCTGGATGAACACCAAGAACACTTCATTCAGCCAGCGGAAGAAAAACAAAAACAAAGCTGAAATTAACAGGGATCTCAGAGGATAAATTTATCCCCCCAATCACCCAAGTTGAGATCACAGTGGGCTGGGACCACCGTTGGTCCATAAACATAGATTCAAGCTGGTTTCAAAGCCAAAAACAAACAGTGTAGAGGTCTGTAGTCTATTAACATTTTTTCCCCATGAGGTTCTTGTGTCAATGGTATTTTACACTTTTTAAAATGTATTTCTTAGCATGTACAATCACTGGACACTTCATAAGTGACAACTTTCTGGTACCGGGATGGACCTCTTTTTACCTTAAGAACTTAATCTTAACTTAATCTTAGTCTTAATTCTTCTCAGTATATATTCAAGAAGATGCTGGAAGCATTCCTTCCAGTGGATCACCTAAATAATGGCCATCCTCATACATTTTGATAGCATCATATAGTTGCTGCAGATTTGTTGGTCATAATGCAAATCTTCTGTTCCCACATCCCAAAGGTGCTCTACTGGATTGAGATCTGGTGACTGGAAGCCATTTGAGTACAGTGAACTCATTGCCATGTTCAAGGAACCAGTTTGAGATGATGTGAGCTTTGTGAAATAGTGTGTTATCCTGCTGGAAGCAGCCATTAGAAAATGGGTACACTGTGGTCAATAAAGGATGAACATGGCAAGCAACAATACTCAGGTAGGCTGTGGCATCTAAATGATGCTCAATCAGGCCCAAAGTGTGGCAAGAAAATATCCCCCACACCATTACACCACTGTCAGCAGCCTGAACCATTAATACTAGGCACAATACATCCATCCTTTCCTGTTTACACCAAATTCTGACTCTACTTCTTCTGTCTTCTAATTTTGATGAGACCAAGCATTACTGAAGCCTCAGTTTCAGGAATGGCACCTGTTGTGGACTTCTTCTGCCGTATCCCATCTGCTTCAAGGTTTGATGTGTTGTGTGTACAGAAATGCTCTTGTGTGTGTAATAAGTGATTATTTGAATTACTGTTGCCTTCCTATCATCTTAAAGCAGTCTGGCCATTCTACTCTGACCTCTGGCATCAACAAGGCATTGTGCCCAGGGAACTGCTGCTCACTGCATATTTTCTCATTATCAGACCATTCTCTATAAACCCTAGAATAGGTTATGCAGGAAAATCCCAGGAGATCAGCAGCTCCTGAAATACTCAGACAGACCGTCTGACACCAGCAACCCCAAAACATTTAAAATCACATAAATCACCTTTTTCTCCCCATTCTGATGCTTGGTTTGAATGTCAGCAGGTTGTCTTGACCATGTCTACATGCCTAAATGCATTGAGTTGCTGCCATGTGATTGGCTAATTAGAATTTTTTATTAACAAGCAATCGCACAGGTATACCCAATGAAGTGGCCAGTGACTCAATTTGATGAGCAAATTATCTTCCAGTGGATCACCTAAATAATGGCCATCCATCCATCCATCTATCCATCCACTCACCCACCACAGGTGGGCTGTAGCCAATTTATAATTACCAGTTAACCTAACATGCATGTCTTTGAACTGTGCTAAGAGCAACTGGAGAAAAATATTAGAAAATGTGTCCACAGTGTTATTTTGCACAGAAAACATCCTTAAATTTGTCACACCTTCAAATCCACAAAAGTATATACTGTGTTCCAGATTAGGAGCCACTGATTAAAACACCCACCAGTGACATGTTTTAAACTTTTAATTTAAACCTCTGACATCTAGGTTGTTGAAGTGTGTGTAGGGTTGCCACGTCAAGACATGGAAAGCTCTCTTCGACCTTAAGAAAGAAAAGATTGTAGATACCTATGACTTTGCCAGGGGATTTAAAAAAAAACATTTCCAAATACAGTATTAGAAGTCTCCAAGATTTTCATCACAGGATGTATGGGCAACTCTTGAAACTGTTGGTGTCACAGTGGCAGTCTAAAATCAGAAAGAGATTGCACAAACCTGAACTGTATGGGAGGTGTACCAAGCAAGAGATAAACTACAGTTTGACAGTGAACAAAGACCAAGGCTTCTAGAATAATGAAATAATGTGCTCTGGACAGGCAAATCTAAGATAAGACTTGTTTGGTGCAGACCAAAGACAGCCTCTCAGGATAAGAACCCCACGCCAACTGTGAAGTATGGTTTGGAGTTAATGTGCTGCCTCAGGGACTGGGCAACTTATGGTCATCGATTCCAACTACAAAATTCACATCATACTAAAACCTGCTTGAATAATACAGTATGCTAGCCCATTTGCCTGAAAAATTAAGCAGTGTAAAGTAGGTATTTTGGAAGGATAATGATCCAAAGCACACTCAAACATCCACCAGGGAATGACTCAAAATGAGGAAATGTAGATGGAGGGGTGTGAAAACCAGAAAAGAAACTGGCAAGAAAATACTTAAACATCTTGCTGCTAGAGGAATTTTGCATGAAAGGTGGGTAAAAATTTTGGTAAGCTGATGTCAAAGTCAGGATAATTATGCAAAACATCTGCCAAAATGTATTTTAGCTAAAGAGGGTAATACTAGCTTCTGATGCCAAGGGCTGACTTAGTTATCTGACAGTAAAACATCACATGGATTGAAAATGATATATTTTCTTTCTTGTGGTGTTCAGTTCAGTTTCACAAAGCATCAAAGAGGATCAGCTGTTTGCTTGTCCACATATTTCAAGCAGCCAAAAATTTCTGGGCAATGTGTTATTTTTTCCCAGATGACTGATAATCAAAACCAATGATTAGTTTTCATGCACATAATTGTTCCCATAAAGACATCCGGTATCCTGCCTTCAAACTTTATTGGATGGGGGTTAAGCTTGCAGCATAGTGATTAAAAGGCATGATGGCAGAAAACTACATTTGAGCAGCTTATAAAAATAACAAAAAACACAATTCATTTAAAAAACGTAAGCACCCTTTGAAAGTGAAACTTTCAAAATCTTGTTGTGAATCGCTGACTCAGTATACTTCTGTTGCATTATGCAGAGGGATTTCAGTATGAAACCAACACTGTACAGTACGTTTCATTACAATGCATAGTTAATCTAAGCTTACAAAATGAATGCTTATTAAATAGGCAGTTTCAGGTACAGCCCATCAGGAGGCAGTATAAGGACACTGCTGGCCCTTCAATCCACATAATCACTTTGAATATCTGTCCAAAAGCAGTTCACTCTTCACATTGTTTCAGTGCAGTGTAAGGTCATACTGCTCACAGGACAGGAAAGTCCTCTGTAGTGCAGTCCCCTTCCATGTCTCCTTTCTGAGACCCCTGAGTAAACATAAATGTAGCTCAGGCCTTTTTTTTAGATGGTGTCATCTATATGCTCGTGCAGCCTTTCTCCTCTGCTGTTGTGCCTGCGCCTCCTGAAAAGAGACCAAGTGTTCAATTTAGTGCAACAACAGCGACAAACTCTACACTGGCTCGAGTAAAAATGACAATTGTTTTGTCAGCAGACACAGCCTGGCCTGTCATGCCTCATGTTTGCAGCGTATTGTGTGGGAAGACGCCGTGTCACATTTTGCTGTTTCATTTTGTACCCTCACTTTTTTCCTGTCGTTTTCTAAAGCATCTACTACCAGTGTCTTATTTTCTCGCAGCATATGGCTTTATCATCAGAGCATAGCCTGAAATGAGATTTGTGCTCGTGTCTGCCAGTGTCTATGTGCTTTACTGTACCTCCACAGAAGAAATGCTAGGACTCCCCCGAACAGCAGCAGGAGCACAAGACAGACTACAGCTGCTGTCGTCCCTCTGTTGTCAGTCTCACAGGGTGCTGTCAACCAGAAAAAGACAGCCGATGAGGGAAGAAAAAAAACACTGGTCATCTGACATGGCTGCCCTTAAAAGGCCAGAAAGGTCTCATGCAACAACTTTTCATAGTCACTAAACTGACTGGAGCAGCAAGGGATAACAGGAGGCATCCTAAAATACCCTGACTGTCTTTGGATCATCATGCCTCTCGGCAGATACGAGGAATTGCATTTGTTTCGCCTGTTTAGCAGCAGTGGTAGCAGCAGTGGCAGTAGTGCTGGTAGTGATTTATTGATCGCACTCTGGAAAATCCTTTATCACTGAAACGCCACCAGTGATACAATACACAGAACAAAGTGCAATCAAGACACGGTTCAGATAGACACAAGGAATTGTATATAGGGGTCTGATTTCTGAATATCCATGACACAACATGGTAAGCTTTAAATAAGATGTCAACAGGCATAGTCACCTTTACATCGATTCCACTGCTTCAGCCAAATGAGGATCAGGCACGGATTTCATAATCACATGTGGCAAAATGCAGATTTAGATCCAAAGTAAAAGCAACAGAATGATGTAAAAATGATGAACTACAACCCAGAGTCTGGCATTAAAACACTTACTCAAGTAAAAATACATAAAAATAATCAATTTCACATTACATCACATTATAAAACAAGGGGTTCATTACCACATTAACCTCCTTTAGGATGTATTAAAGATCATACAGCATTTGTAATATCATAATAAAATGGAGTAAATATGCCAAATAGACAAAAGTATTGAGCCATCTACACATTACACCCATAGGAGCTTTTATGACATCCCATTCTAAATGCATACCTATTAATATGGAGTTGGTCCCCCTTTGGAGGTTTAACATCTTCTACTCTTCTGAGAAGGCTTTCTACAAGATTTTGGAGTGTGTCTGTGGGAATTTTTGCCCATTCATCCAGCAGAGCATCTGTGGGATCAGACACTGATGTTGGACGAGAAGGTGTAGCTTGCTATCTCCATTCTAGTTCATCCCAAAAGTGTTGGGTGGGGATGAGATCAGGACTCTGTGTGAGCCTTTCAAGTTCTTTGACACCAAACTCATCCAACCATGCCTTCATGGACCTTGATTTATGCAACTGGGGCACAGAAAACAGAAAAGGGCCTTCCTCAAACTGTTTCCACGAATTTTGAAGCATAGAATTGTCCAAAATGTCTTGGTAAGCTGTAACATTAGGATTTCCCTTCATTGGAGCTGAGGAGCCAAAAAAGAAGCCCTATAGTGTTATCCCTCCTTCACCAAACATTACATTTGGCACACTGTAGTCAGGCAGGTAACATTCTCCTGATATTCATCAAACCCAGACCTGTCTTTCAAACTGCCAGATGGAGAAGCATGATCCCTCAAGTCCCAGAACACATTTCCACTGCTTCACAGTCTAGAGGCAGCATGCTTTACACCACTCGATCCAATGTTTAGCACTGCTTGATGATATAATGCTTGCATGCAGCTACTCAAACATGGATGCCAAGAAGCTCCTGTTGACAGCTTTTGTGCTGATATTAATGCCAGAAGAAGTTTGGAACTTGCAGTTATTGAGTCAGCAGGCACTATGCACTTCAACACTTGACGATTCTGCTTTGTACCCTCTACATGAGCTGTCACTTTGTGGTTGAGTTGCCGTGGTTCCTAAATGCTTCCACTTTGCAATGATACCATTTACAGTTGATTGAGGGATATTTAGGATGGATGACATTTTCTGAACTGATTCATTGCAATGGTGGCATCCTATCATGCTTGAATGTTTGCAAAGGCAGACTGCATGGCTAGGTGCTTGATTTTATACACCTTTGGAAATGGGACTGAATGAAACAAATGAATTCATTTATCAAGAAGCCTGGCCCAATACTTTTGTCCACATAGCGTTATGTGCAGCTTGGTACCAGTCACTGACAATTTGCAAGTCTCAGTTTGTTAAGTATTGTTGTTACATTAATGAAGAGGATTTTTTTTCTGGGATTCAGTAGCATAGAAAGAAAACAGTCTACTTCAAAATTGTACAAGCAATTGTAGAAAAGTGAAATAGTTTTAAAATGAGAATGTTTAAGTGGTCCACAAGTCCAGATGGAATTATCTCTTATCTCTTTAGCTACTAAATGTTACACTGTGTTCATCAGCTAGGCTCTAACTTTGTGTGTCTGTCTTTTCATGTTGAGCAGGTTATGTTCAGTGGGTTTTTATGATGAAAACAGCTACCTACTGCTGGAAATTATGCTAAGAGCAGTGGGAGTGAACCACAACAGCGAAGCTGAAAAACTCCATAGACCTCAGAAGTGATAATTATCAGGGTTTAACACTGCAAGTGAGGGATTTCATTTTACACTTCCATTGTTAATATTATATGTATTGATTAAATAAGATAAAGCAGTACCTGCAGTGTAGGTGGCAGTACTGTGGCCCAGCTTGTTGCTAACCTTGCAGGTGAAGTGGCCACAGATTGGGGACATGGTAACAGCCAATATTGTTCCATTGTTGGAGATTCTTCCTACAGCCTGGGTGATGGCAGCTCTTTCATGTAGCCAGCTGAAGCTGGGGTCAGTCCCCCAGGCCTCACCACAAACAAGCAAGGAGTGAGACACATTAATGCTGACGGAAACATGGTGAACTGCCTCTGGAAAGACAGATGAGCAGAGGTGAAATATGGAAATATGTGATAAGTATGTAGATAAAAAAATGCAGAGCGGGATGGAAACAAGAGGATATATGAAGTGCTCAGCCGTGGGCATCTATCTGTTATAGAATAAGAATAATGGTACAGGGCTGTTCAAGAGGGTCTCAGACAAAGAATCATGAGAGACATTTAATGCTGTCAGGAGAAACTGGCTCAGTTTCAGAGACAATAATGAGATCAGAGAGAGAGGCATAATGTTGGACAATGGGATGATGGAAAACCCTGGAAGCTGAGAGAGCAGATGTAGAGAAGAGTGGAGCTGATGAATTGATACTGTTAGACCAGACAAATGAGAGTAAAACCACAGAAGCTACGATGAGACTGGATTCATCTAGAGGGACAAACACTAAAAGAAAGACCAGGAAAGCAGAGCCTTTAGGCAAATTTAATTTGAAGTGTTACATTATTAAATGAGACATCTAGCATCAGAAGAAAACAATGCCTTCTACTGTGAAATTAAAGCACATTTGTTATACTCTTGGTAATTATTGGAGTTAACACTTGAAAGGCCACGACATAGTCAGCTGAAGAGTACTTGATATATTTTTCTTTCATATAATTACTCAGTGAGATTTGTGTAAAGAGGCTGATTTTTACATAAACTGCTTCAGTTTATGTGTCAAATAATCTAATGCAAACAACATTTATATGGCCATATCCTTCTGTTGACTAGTGGCTGGTACTCTCGAACAGCCCCACTATATGGTGACATTTCTTAGACTTTTTCCATGTCTTCACACTGGAACGTTTTACTGTCAAATTATTGTTGTTTTAGTGTAACATATAACTGCATATTTTTTAGCTTTGCGCCATGAAATTAATTTCCTTTGCTTTCTTGAACTTTGAAAAGAAATCAGCTTTGATGCAATTGCCCTACTCCTTGCTCTTCACAGTTATGGAAAGGCTGCTGAAATGTATGCTGGATAGACTTAATTACACCATAATTTTATATCCAG
Organism: Etroplus canarensis; assembly: GCA_015106775.1. Taxonomy (NCBI): domain Eukaryota; kingdom Metazoa; phylum Chordata; class Actinopteri; order Cichliformes; family Cichlidae; genus Etroplus; species Etroplus canarensis. The sequence goes on along the minus strand of VUQH01089757.1, from coordinate 5,694 downwards.
TGGATATAACCATCACAACATTTTGAAATTAATGATTTAAACTTATACTTTCTCAAGAGTCTTTGTTCTTGCTAAGGGCAAAATACTGTATTACACAGTAAAAATGTGCAGTGACTTGCTGCTATTATTTTTTCCTCAGACATCAGCATTTACAGTGCTCATCTGTATTTATAAGGAAATATACATTATAGTGCAAAATTTACTGCAACAGAGCTTTTTGTATTCAAAAAGTGGAGGAATGAGCTTAAATAGGACTGCAATTAAAGAATATTAATTATCAGATCATTCGACTTATTTTGCCACTAACTGGTTGTTTATGAATTTCACAGAGGAAAAAACGAATGCAAATCCCAATTTCACATGTACGTATTTCATATGTATTTTAACCTCCTGAGATGCTCCTGATTGGGATGCATGTGATGCAACAGGTCTATATTGAGCAGAATTAAGTATAAGGTGCAGAAATGCCAAATGTTATGTCCTCATATAAAGACGCAGGGTCTCAAGATAATAATGAAAAATCTCAGAAAACTCTAAAAGGATTTTGACATGAGGATTCAGCATAAGCCTCTTTGTTTTTGTGCCTCACACTGAAGAAGCTATAACCTTTAAATGTTTGTAATTTTGATTTAATGAAAACCTGAAACAAATGTGGAGAATCTTAACACTTAATTTTAGCTTGAAAATGCCGCTTTCACAAGTTGTGGCTTTGTAGTGCAGTAGTATGCAATGTCTTTAAATTTCTCTGTTATAACAAGCCTTTGTTAAATGGGAACCTGGATAAATGGGCAGCATAATAAAGTGACTATACACATAATTTACTAACAAAAGGGGATTTATCTAAGGCTGTCGCAATAAATCCTCCCATGTGCTGCACATCATACTATACCGTATTCCCTGACGATGCATTGTGCAGTAGTGTTGACTCTTTGCTGATTTGTCACAGTCACGGAGTACACGCCGCTGTCCGATCTGCTGTAGCCATTAATCTGAAGTGTCGTCTCCTGCTGCTGTATGTTCATGTGGACATTTAGCCTTGTACTGGCACACTTGAGGTTTATGCCACCGCATGTGGCCAGTGTCACTCTCACAGGAGAAAACCCGGTTTCAGGCTCCCGTTCCCAGGTTATCATGAAAACCTCATCTGCGGGTTCCTGTTTGATCCGGGCTTTCAGAATCAGGTTGGATCCGGGGATTACGTGCACCGGCTCTTCATTGATGACGTGCACTGATATGCACTGAAACTCACATGGCACTGAGAACAAAGAGAGAACCATTCTTTACTTCAAACTCTTCTTTGTCCATTTGACTTACATGCCTCATATAGTAAATATTTCTTCTCAGCTGGCCTGGATGACCCACAGTATTTAATCAGATTTTGCTTTCTGGAGTGTTTACATTATGTGAACACAATGGAAAGCTAATGAAAAAAACAGTAGCACAATACATCATCTCCATTCTTCTCAGTATATACTATAAGAATATACTATGGCTACTTTCTGTCAAATAATGTCAAGGGATGATTTATAATGCATGACAGCCTTGCCTAATGTGATATCCATCAAACCACATCAGTATCCTCAAATCTGTGTCAAAGCCTGATAAGCCTGTGTGCATTTACCGCAAGGGCTATTAATCATGTGTCTTAACTTGAAAGGCAAAGGATGGAGGAAATGTAAATAATGCAAGTGTGGTCATTAATGCAAAAAGCAGTTTACCAAAGGTCTTTTGTGCAACAATGCAATAACTAAAGGTTATTGTGAAACTGAAACTGTGCTGCAAGCTCAACTTGAACAAAGAAAAATGTGGAAACAACATAACGATACTTTATTTTCCTTCTTTGTTCTTTTTCTAATAACAAAATCATTAATATGGTGGGTACAACAAAAAGGCTTACTCAAGAGAAACAGTGGGGCAACTCTCCAGCACAGGAAATACTGTAGATCCATAACACCTGCTGATGTGGACAGAGAGTAGAGAAAGAGGAATTAGTCCATGACCTCAGCAGCGGCACACAATTTCCTCTGTATTCAGGCAGCGGGGGTGTCACTGCAGCAAGAATAATAACACCACCTCCAGAGAAAATGTGAAATTAAAATGAGAGCAAAAACAATTACAGCCAGCATGTCCTTCTATTAAAAAAAATGTAATCCAAATGTTTAGGGTATTTTTTCTCCCTTAATTTATTTGTGAAGTATCCAAAGAACAACAGTATTGGCATTGCAGACTGCAGTAAAATCAGAAGTTGGAACAAAACAGGGACGCGTCTGCTGCCAAAACTAAAATGAAGCCCCTCAAGCACAGCTGCTACAGGAAAACACAGAGAGAGGAAACAGAGATAACAGTGCAAGAACACGACGCAGCCTGCATGCATTAAATATAACCTAGAATTCCCCTTTTTGTTTACCTTGAAGTTAACCACATCAAAATCCTCTGCAGTGGGACTCACCTGCCTTTCTAAAGGTGAGACAAACAACACAGTTGAGTCAGAGGTCTACTGCTCTGTGTTCACGTTCTCAGGGGTTAAGGTGCAGCACGGTTTACGCTCTCAGATGATTTATGGCCCAAAAGGACTTGCCATTGTAACAAATATTCTTGTTTCAAACAGCAACAAAGCCAAATGTTTCTGGACGCTCGTGTCTGCTGTCTAGACCTTTTGTCTTCTCATCAGGGCTGGCCAGTAGGCGTCACCTTCTTTTCATACAGTTTCCTCTGCCTCATAGCTGCCCCTTCCTGTAAAGTCAATACTCTTTTCTGCTTTGTGCTTTAAAAAAGGGAACTTTCCATTGTTATCCCCCCTCCCCCTTTTAGTATTCCCACCACCCTGTTCTTTTCCTGGACCTGTGTCCAAGCATATGGTCCCTGGACAATACAGCATGTTCAATTGTGGATTTTCACATAACTGTTGTTGAACTATTTGTAAACAGTGATATAAAGAAATGGCATTCTTTGAAGGGGAAACCAGTGACAATGTTGAAATGCAGTCTTATGAAATAGGTTGTGTAATGTGGGCTTCTTATCCGGCACAAACACTTGTTGCCCTGCAGACACAATACACTGTTTTGGTTTTGAATTGTAAAGAGGAAGTAATACATGATTTACTCTATTCTTATTTCTTCCAATAATTGTCCCTTACTTGAAACTGAGAAACATCTTCAAGCACGTTAAGGGGAATGCCAACAATTCCATTGCCTGGGAAAGTTTAGTTTTGTATTAAAATCAAAGAATAAATCAGAATTTGACCCCAAGCTGTTTGCAAAAGCTGTGTGGGGAAAAATGAATCCATCAAGTAAGATGAATTGATATGATCGAAAGCTCCAGAACTGCCGCTAAACCAACTCTGAGATGAGATTACTTTGCCACACGGGCCTTTTACACTACTAGAGCACTGAAGCATAATGACATCACTTATTCAGAGGTTAGCTCCACAGTTTCTCACTTTGGGAAGCGCATCCTGGGGCACAGATATAATGAGCGATTTAAAACTGATTATAAATCCATTTGTATTTGCAAAGGATTTACGAATAATCATGGAAGTCACAGCTGTGGACCCCACTGAGTTCTTTGTCTACAGAGGAGTGCTGTTAGCTGGAATTAACCGGTGGGTGGCACCAATACAACAGCTGAAAAATATCAATACTGTTTGCCCTCATATCAGCTGTTTTTCTTCAGCAGACATCATCTATATGCTTCTGGCTCCATATGAAAATTAATTATTTGTTGGTTTTGGTTCAGTTTGATAATATATCACTGCACAAGTAAGCAAGTGAATAAAAGAACTGAATGTATAAAGATGCTGGTCAAATAAAATGATTTTATCTACGACTCTATGAGACCACATGTAAGATTGTTACCAAGAAAAATAAATATTACTTGAATGATACACGTGAAAAGCAAGGTAAATTTACCGAGAAATGCCAGTGAGCATACACTCAGTGACCAAGTCATTAGATCCACCTTGCTAGTATTGGGTTGGACCCCCTTTTGCCTTCAGAACTGCCCTAATTCTTTGTGGCATAGATTCAACAAGGTGCTGAAAACATTCCTCAGAGATTTTGGTTCATATTAACATAACAACATCACACAGTTGCTGCAGATTTGTTGGCTATACATCCCAATCGTGCTCTTTTAGACTGAGATATGGTGACTGTGTCCATTTGAGTACAGTGGACACATTGCTACATTTAAGAAACCAGTTCAACATGATTTGAGCTTTGTGACATGGAGCATTATACTGCTGGAGCAGCAATCAGAAGATGGGTACACTGTGGTCATAAAGGGACAATGTCAGCAACAGTACTCAGGTAGGATGTGACATTTAAATGATGTTGATTTGGTACTAAGGGGCCCAAAGTATGCCAAGAAAATATCCCCCACACCACTACACCACCACAACCAGCCTGAACTGTTGATACACGGCAGGATCTATGCTTTCATGCTCTTTACACCAAATTCTGACCCTACCATCTGAGTCATGCATGTGAGACCATATATCCCCTATTTTGGCTTCGCTACACTGACTGCCAGTCGGTTTTAGAATTGATTTTAAGAGTTTATTATTTGTTTTTAAGGCATAACATGGGTTGGCACCTTCTTACCTCTCTGATCTTTTAAGTTGGTACACTCCCACTAGATCACTGAGGTCTTCTGAGCAGATGCTCCTAGCTGTCCCACGGTCTAAATGAAAGCACAGGGGTGATTGGGCCTTTGCAGTAGCTGCTCCAAAACTGTGGAATAAACTGCCCCTTCACATCAGGACCGCTCCAACTGTAGACACGTTTAAAACCCAACTGAAAACCCATTTTTATTCTTTGGCTTTTAAATCAGATTGAGTTCTGAGTATTTTTATTTATGCCATTTTATTCAGGTTTTCTCATTGTATTTTATTGTATTTTTATTCGTAAACCTGTCCTTTTGTTCTTTGTTTTATGTTATTTGATTTTATGGTTGTACAGCACTTTGGTCAACAGCTGTTTTTAAATGTGCTATACAGTATAAATAAACCTGACTTGACTTGAATGCTGCAGCAGAAATTGAGACTAATCAGACCAGCCCAGAGCTATTGTGAACTGTAACCAAAGTTTCCAGTTTTCAGCTGACAGTAGTGGCATCTGGTGTGGTCTTCTGCCGCAGTTGCACATCTGCTTTACGGTTCAACGCGTTGTGCATTCAGAAATGCTCTACTGTGTATTACAGTTTGAACAAGTGGTTATTTGAGGTACTGTTGCCTTCCTATCAGCTCAAAGCAGTCTGGCCATCCTCCCCTGACTCTTCTTCTTCTTCTTTTGGCTGCTCCCATTAGGGGTCGCCACAGCAGATCATCTGCCTCCATCTCACCCTATCCCTTGCATCTTCTTCCCTCACACCAACCCTCTGCATGTCCTCCTTCACTACATTCATGAATCTTCTCTGTGGTCTTCCTCTTTCCCTCCTGCCTGGCAGCTCCATCCTCAGCATCCTTTGTCCAATATATCCGCTATCCCTCCTCTGAACATGTCCAAACCATCTCAGCCTTGCCTCTCTGACTTTGTCTCCAAACTTCTCAACATGAGCTGTCCCTCTGATGTACTCATTTCTAATCCTCTCCATCCTGGTCACTCCCAGGGAAAATCTCAACATCTTCGATTCTGCCACCTCCAGCTCTGCCTCCTGTCTTTTTGTCAGTGCCACCGTCTCCAAACCATACATCATAGC
>VUQH01089756.1:33169-47189 GCA_015106775.1 Etroplus canarensis | reverse complement strand
CTACTGCTTTAATTACAGCATTCATTCTTTTGGGGTAGGAGTCTATCAGCATGATACATCTTGACTTGGCAATATTTGCCCACTTTTCCTTGCAAAAGTGCTCCAAATCTGTCACATCATCAGGGCATCATTTGTGCACAGCCCTCTTCAGGTCACCCCAGAGATTTTCAGTTTGATTTACAGTACATCTGGGCTCTGGCTGCTATTCTAAAACTTTAATTTTCTTCTAGTGAAGTAATTCTTTTGTTGATTTGGATGTATGCTTGGGGTCATTGTCATGGTGAAAAGTGAAATTCCTTTTCAGCTTCGGCTTTCTAGCAGACATCTGAAGGTTTTGGGCCACATAATTTCTGGAATTGAGGCCAAAAGATTCAGCCTTGGTTTCATCATACCGTAACACATTTTCCCCACCTGATGCACTTTTTTTTTGCAAAATTTAGCCAGGATTGGATGGTTTTCTTTCTAAGAAAAGGCTTCTGCTTGTGACCCTATGGAGAATATAGGAGATTGTTGTCACATGTACTACGCAACCAGTACTTACTGTACCAGAAGCTTCTGCAGCTCCTTCAATGATGATCAACTCTTTGACCAGTTTTCATCTGGTCTTTTCATCAGTTTATGAGGGACATTCAGTTCTCTGTAACATCATTGTAGTTCCGTATTTTCTCCACTTCTTGATGACTGTTTTCACTGCATTCTATAATATAACTTTATATATAACTTGCAGCTGTCCTAATCCTATAATATTCCATATTGAGTGTATGTTGAGTTTATATATACAGTATTCATATTTATATAGATTTACCAGACTTCATACTTATATTCACTGGATATCAAACTGTTTAACACTGTATATCTGGATATATGTACATTAAAGCAAAATATGCTTCAACAAAGTATTAGTTTTAGGGTGTTCATTTATATTTTTCTTCTGAACAGATTTGTCTCTTTTTCAGTTGAATTGTACAGGTCATAGGTCACATTAAAGGTGGAAAAAGCTTTGAAATGATTTTATCGTGGTGTTATTTTTTTACATCAGAAACCTGGTATTTTGACAGGGTGTGTAAATTTTCTATAGCCACTGAGCGTGTCAACTTTACAAATAGTTGTGATTCAAGTAAACAAAAAACAGGAACGTTCAAATTTTATTGTGACTAAAGTCCAGCAACAGATCAAGCATGCCAGCAAGACAGCAGCATTGGCAGTGAAAGAAAACAAATATACCCAGTTTAACAGCTTAAACTTTGTGTTTTCCTCTATCACTTATTTTTTATTTTTAGAAACCATAGCTAGTGGGACTCAGGTTTAGCAATTTATGAGTTTATATTCATGTTTGATACCGCTACTGAAGTTCAGCAAAATCACGGGTATATTTTGTATATTTTGTCATAAGTCAATAGGAGCCATGTGTGGCTCTGGATCTATAGGTTTGCTACCCCTGATTTAGAGAGAATAAAAAAGGAACAGTCATAATAAGTGGCCTTATAAAAGTGACCTAATATCATAAAATAGCAATTTTAGTTGACTTAAGCCTTATGCACAAATAACGATCAAAAGAATCTGCAGCTTTACATTTGAAATGGTTTGAAATTTGAGTTTTTTAGCACCTTAAAACAACTTTTTCATGTTACTGTCTATCAGTTTAAATTCTTGCTATTACCAGGGTTCTTTTTACTTTGAATTTACATGAAAGATGTCACCAAGTACATTATTTTGGCAGCCTATGCCATAACTACCAAATACTGATCCAAATTTTAAGGATATCCTGCATTCAGGATAAGGATCTCTGAAACTGTTATTAGGTTTGTAATTGTAGATAAGGTGAGGCGGGGGAATAATAAACATGCCAATGTGGTTCACAAACTGCAACACATATGCTGAACCTCGACAATCTACTAATATATGAAAAGGATAACAGTGGTGCTTAACAAAGTGTGGAATATACTCACTGGCCACTTTATTAGATGCACCTGTTTAACTGCTTATTAGCACATATATTTAATCAGCCAATCACATGGCAGCAACTCAGTACATTTAGGCATGAACTTAAGTTCAAACTGAGCATCAAAATGGAGAAGAAAGGTGATTGAAGTGACTTTGAATGTGACATGGTTGTTGGTGCCAGACGGACTGGTCAAAGTTTTTCAGAAAATTCTAAACTGCTGGGATTTTTCTGCAAAATCATCTCTAGGGTTAACAGGGTTTGAATGGTTTGAAGAGAACATATCCAGTGAGTCGCAGTGCTCTTGCAAAATGCCTTGTTGATGCCAGAGGTCAGAGGAGAATAGCCTGCTTTGAGCTGATAAGAAGGCAACAGTAGCTCAAATAACCACTCATAACTAATAAGTAACCAGGGTGTGCAGAAAAGCAAGAGGGTGCAGGTTCAAATCCACCAGCTGGCCAGCTTGAGCCCTTCCAATGTGGAGTTCGCACAGTCTCCCTATGCTTGTGGTGGATTCTCTTTGGGTACTCCATCTTCTTTCCACAGTCCAAAGACATGCTAAGGGGCTATGTTAATTGGTGATTCTCAATTGACTGTGGGTGTGAATGTGAGCATGAATGGTTGTCTGTCTCTCTGTTGGTCATGAGATGGACTGGCAGCCTGTCCAGGGTGTACCCCTGCCTTTCGCCCCACGATAGCAGGGATAGATTCCAGCACATCCTGCAACCCTTAACTGGATAAGTGGAAGAAAATGGACGGACACGTTATAATTTTAAGCCAGTTTTGACTCTCACACACACATGCCACTACAGGACCCATGTTCCCTTGTGAGAAACTGAAAAGTAACTTTAGCAAGTAACAAAAACTCTCTCTGTATATACTGCTGCTTTCTTTGTAGCAGTTTACATCACATTCACCAAAATTCACCAAGCTCGTGACTTTTTTGGTGACTGAACACTTTCCCTGATGGCCATAGAATTAGACAAGGGGTAAAAATGTTGTGCAGTCTCACAGAAACAGGGACATCTGCTCCCCTAATCTAAATGAACTGTTTAAGTTGTTAGCTCTTGCTCGATTGAGCCTTTTTATTGTTATTATTCTAACGTTTTGTAATCTTGTGACCGCTGAAACGTTACCAAAAACGCGCGCAACATTAGGCAAAGGTTTGTCTGTACATGTGTAGCACGCCGCGGGTGGGTGGTGATCTTACGAGCATGCGCAGAGGCCGCCTCTCTCCTCTTCCTCCAAGTTAAGAATGGTGAGCGGAACGCGGCCGGTCGCTGCGGTGTAGACAAAGTCACTTCAAAAGCTGCGTTCAAGTGCACGGAGTTGAGCAGAATTACATGGAAGATACTGGTGAGACTCCCACACGCGTTTTTATTCACGAATTTGTTGTGAGCGGACTGCTAATGAATTCAACAATCGCCTGACATTAGCCGCTTAGCTAACGCGAGGCTATTGGTACCGACTATTACCTGGAATGGGAAGCAGCCACATTGCATGCAGTAGTTTTAGCGACGGTAGCAGTTTAGCAGTCGGTTATTTTTCGGTAAACTTTACCATCGCAACATACAGAATATGTGCACAGTAACACCACTTAACTAAAGATTATTAATTGGGGATATGTTCAGCTGTACCCGAATGAGCGCTTACACGAAGCTAACACCGATCTCTGCTCGCGTTAGCACAGGCGGCCAGGCCTAACTTCTGATCGAACTTTGATCATCGGCACAACCTCCCGGGTGCAACATGGCCTCAATCAGCAAACAAGGCTGAAACGAATCGATTTTTGACGGAAGCGTGGCTGATTTTTGTTAGTGTTAAGATAGTTGTGCTAAGAAGCCGCCCTCAAGAAACCGATCTGGCGGACGGATTATTTTTAGTAGCTAAATTAGGACTTAAGCCGAGGCTGGCACAGGTTTAATGTTAGAACAAGGAAGTATCCTGTTGCCGCTTCTGCTCGCTGACCTTTTTAGGTGTAAAGGTAGCTGAAGATGTCTGAATCTCTAAACAAGCCTCGTGTTGCGTCAGAACCATTTATCTTCCTGGTAGCCCTTTACAGCATGCTGTCTAACGAGGTCTGGAACTTTCTGATCAGAGACTACTATTCCACATTTGAGTTCCCATGTAAAAGCATTTCACCTTGTACACAATGAGGTTAACTCTGTTTTTCACTTAGTAATTGTTTGAAATGTTTCAGTGACGATTGATTATGTTAAGGTTAGTGGATTAGAGATTCACGTGAAGTACGGGCACACAAGGTGAGTTCAATTATTTTAACACGATGTAGAATGTGAGGTGTCAAACATTGTCTAAGGCAGTGGTTCTCAAACTGTTGTTAATATATGGTACCAAAATACGATGGAAATGCAGAAAAGAACAATTTAATCACTAGACCATTATTTCAGGTTTGGTAATGTTTGCTGAAATAATATCCTTCTAATAGTCCAGCTGAAAATAGATGGCAGAATAATGTTAGAATATGCAAAACAAATATCATTTTGACAGTTTATATAATGTTAGCATGCTATTTGTCATTAACTGATTGTTTTGAGTGGTTCAGAGTTTCAGAATTCCTTTTTGACAAAGGAGTATTTGTTTCATAGAGTTATGGTTAAGATGTCTTAAAGCAGTTTTTGCAGACATCAAGTATCGTGAAAACCTGAAATATCCTTTAAGAAAAACAGTAATTTTGATTTATCAGTCACTTTTTTTTCCCTAAAGTTTGAGCACCTGATTGTGTACAAGGCATTTATTCTTTTTGTATCTTCCATTGGTAGCATTTCCTTTCTGCTTAATCTAGGCACTAAGGTCATTATAATCATCCAAGACTTGAAATGAGATTCTGTGCTGCCCTAACTGGGGGGGGTGAAAACAGTTGAATTTCCTGTTTGATATAATTTTCCACTAGTGATAATTCAGCCCATTTTCCAACAGGCCTACAACACTCTGAGGACACGTTTACTGGAATGCTGGACACTGAGTCCCCTGCCATGGAGAGCAATGGGGATGCCTTTCTTCCGGACCTTCCTGTCTTAGGCCAAGCAGCTGACTGGTCACTAGACCAAGTTGCTCCAGAGTCTCTTTCTAACATGATGCCTGAGGACTTGGATGCATCTCAGGATGCTACAGGACAAGAGCTGCAACGAGACCAGCAAATGAATTCCACAGAGCTGGGCTCTGTGGAGAAGGCTGTGGAGCAATTTCAGCTTGCCAGTGCTCAGCTCTTCCAAGAGGAACAGCCACCACCTCCACCACAGCCCACAGAAGAGGCACAACAAGCCACGGAGTCTGCAGGGGCCCAGCAGGGCAGTGAGGAGATGAGTATAGTGTCTGAAGCTGCTGGACCAGGTGGCAGTCAAGGTAACTTAAATTTGGTGATATGTACTCAGTCATAAAATCAATACCCTTCCAATTTTAGTGAAAATAATAACATTTAAAAGCAAGCAGAAAAGGTTTTAGTTAACAAATGTGTAAATGGTTTTATGTAGTTTGACTGTCCATTTTACAGTAGTGCATTTCTTGAAAAGTAAAAACAAATCTCTCTTTGCCTGTATTTCTGTAATTTGAGCTGACTTCTTTGTTAACTTCTCTAGATGGGGCTGAGGCACCACAGGGGACAGAGGATGGCATGGAGCTTGAAGACCCATCCAAAGAAACGACAGAAGAATTGGCTGTTCCTGCAGAGCCTGGCATGCCCTCAGAGTTTGAAAAGCTTTTTAAAGGAGTTGAGGAAAACCCAGAAGACTTTAATGCCTGGGTCTACCTGCTGCAGTATGTGGAACAAGAGGTAAAGAAAACACATGTACATTTACAAAACTGAACAGAATTCAGTTGTCAGTGAGTTTGAAGCTAGCATACATCCATCTAAAAAAGGGAATTTAATATTGTTGCCGTTTGGGGTTTGCTGTTTCTTTACAGAATGTCCTTATGGCTGTGAGAAAGGCATTTGATGTGTTCTTCCTACGTTATCCTTACTGCTATGGCTACTGGAAGAAGTATGCAGATATTGAGAAAAAGCATGGAAACATACAAGTTGCAGAAGAGGTAAATATGTCTTTTGGATGTATGTTTTTTTTCTTTCCTGTTTGTGTTTGTATAACTTGAAGTGTGTGTGCTTTTCTGCCTGAAATAGTAAACGGCTAGAATATTCTATTTTCTCATGTGTCATAAGGTTAGTACAATGACTCAAGGTCATGTGGTTTTGGCCAAATGTTTTAGACTGCATATAGTAACTATAAAAGGCAGGGACAGATCTTCTTCTTTAATGACCATGGTAAAAATGCCATTAACAAACTCATTTTACTTTTTTTTTTTTTTAAGGTGTACAGGCGAGGCTTGCAGGCAATCCCGCTCAGTGTGGACTTGTGGCTCCACTACTTGACCTTCATTAAAGAGAACTCAGATCTTAGTGATCCAGAGACTGAGGGGCGCATTCGAGCGTAAGTAAAATGATCTTAAAATAAGTCTATATCCCTATATAGACTCCTACTTGTGTGACAGCAGAAATTCACAGCAGTTAGACTTTTTGTCTTCTTTTCTGTGTAAATGATTGAACGTAACCTTATATTGATTAGAGCATTGCTTTCAGATGTCTCAACCAAAAATGACAATCTTTTTCCCCCTTAGTTCCTATGAACATGCAGTGCTTGCGGCAGGCACAGACTTTCGCTCAGACCGTTTGTGGGAGTCCTACATAAACTGGGAGACAGAGCAGCAGAAGCTGGCTAACGTCACTGCCATCTATGACCGCATCCTGGGCATCCCTACCCAGCTGTATTCCCAGCACTTCCAGAGGTACAGTAAAAGAACAATATTGAAAATGGTTTTAAAGTGTCCATACACTTGATTAGTTTTCCTTTTCTTTCAGTTTGTTATTTTTGTAAAAGGCAAATATAGAAAATCTGCAAAGTTATAAAGCTTAGAAGTTATTTTCTCTTTAAAAAGTAAGCCTGAAACCTTTCATTCATGACTTATCTACATGACTGCATAACAGGTTATTGTTATGCTCATTTTGCAGCTTGATGGCACACCCTCATTTGAAGAAAACAAAGCTTTAACAAATGCCAGTCCCTGTTGTGCAGGGTTCGAGGAGATAATTTGGAACCAATAACAGATTTTACCTTTGCATGTTCTGCTTTTCCAAGTGTTGAGAAATTCAACTTGGCTGTTTTCTGCTTAATCTTGCTGAATAGCATCACTGAAAGTTTCTTTGTCTGGATAGAGGAATAAATAGTCATGGTGCAAGTAATTTTGAAAATGGTAACATAGTGCTCTGGACTGTGTAATGTTGCAACCTTTGGAAGAGGCTCACTGTGTTTTGGTACAATTCTGTTTCAAATATGTACACTTGATCACTGAGGTTTTGTTAGCAGATGGCACTTGAAGGGCTGCACCTTTATTTTGCCTGTTAAGACAAATGAAGCAGACTTTTTTTAAGTTGATCACGTGTGAGAAGTTATGTTCTTTGAAGACTAAATCATTTAAACCTGTTCTAGTTGACCCCCAAACCTGTGAAGTGACATTTATGTTATCTCTGCAGGTTCAAAGATCACGTACAGAGTAACCACCCCAAGCACTTCTTGTCAGAAGAGGAGTTTGTTCAGCTGAGGCTCGAGCTTTCTAAGGCCAGCTTGTTGGCAATGGTCGGTGATGACGGCGAGACACAAGTTGCTCAGGAGGAGCTGCCGCCTGGTACAGAGGATCTTGCTGATCCTGCGAAGGTAAAAATCTCTTTAACCAATCCTGTAGGGGAGACAAATTTACAAAATTACTGCTTGCAGGGCTATCGGGAGCTTAGATGTTTTCCATGATGAAAGGAAAAGAATTTGCTCAGGTTTGAAGAGGTGTCTTTATGTCAGCAGCCAGGCCAATCAATGCCAGGTGGGATTCATGTTGGCATCCAGTCAGGGACTCGCCCTAAAACTTTAAGGATCAACCGGGGCCCATTGATCCCAGCACCTGCATCCAGAGGCTGATATGCAGGGTGCATAAATACCTCTTCCCTCTGCAGGCTTCTTGTCTCTGGTGATGTAAATCCTTGGCTGCAGGAATAGCAGTTTTTACATCAAGTGGAGCATGTGATACGGAGAAGCAAAAATGAGGGTGCTGACCTTTTTGGGGTATTTTTGTGTTTCTATGTAGAGGGTGACAGAGATCGAGAACATGCGCCACAAGGTGATTGAGGTTCGGCAAGAAGTGTTCAACCACAATGAACATGAAGTCAGCAAGCGCTGGGCCTTCGAAGAGGGGGTGAGTCTTGTTTTCTCCTTACCAGTGTTAAATTTTCAAAAAAAATTCCCTCGTTATCACACTAATAAATTCATGTCTCTTTTTAAAATTTTTTAGATCAAGAGACCGTACTTCCATGTCAAAGCCTTAGAGAAGACGCAGCTGAACAACTGGAAGGAGTACCTGGACTTTGAAATTGAAAATGGGACTCCGGAGCGCGTGGTGGTTCTCTTTGAACGATGCCTCATCGCCTGTGCTCTCTACGAGGAGTTCTGGACCAAGGTAATGTAACCTTGAGCCTCTCCGTCACTCCTGCTACCTCCCTGCACTTCCCCATCAACGATGATAATCACATCGACACAGTAAATCGTCCTGCACTCTCTTTGCGTGTAACGTTGATATGTGACTGTATCTGTTGTATTAGGGGATGGCCAGCTTGCCACACAAGATTTGACTGCAGCATATGCCAACTACTACGTTGCATCTTCTTCGTCTCCCACTACCTTACAGAAACTTATCTAATTGGTTCCATGAAGGTGCTGATGGGTTTACACAGAAAATTTCTAAAAACGATCTTGTCAATGAAGAAATTCACTGTTTCAGTGAGCTGAAAATGTAGGTTTGAAAATGTCTTGTCTCTTTTGCCTTTCTTTCTCCTCTGTTCTTTTTTCCTGTTCTTTTTTCGCTGTCCCCTCCTGCCTTCCTTCCAACTCGCTTTCTCTTTTCCACTCTGAAGTATGCAAAATATCTAGAGGGCTACAGCACTGACGGTGTGAGACATGTCTACAAGAAGGCGTGCACCATCCATCTGCCCAAGAAACCAGCCATCCACTTGCTGTGGGCAGCCTTTGAAGAGCAGCAAGGTGTGTACCTCATTAAAAGCTCCATGCAAATTGTTCACAACAGCAAATAAAACAAAGAAAATATAAAGATTGTAATTTGAAATGGAAAACTGGAAGTATTTGAATTTAAGTTAGGCCCAACTGACTGTATTCTTTTGTTTAACCCAGGCAGCGTAGAGGAGGCTCGTGCCATCCTGAAGTCCTTGGAGGCAGCGATCCCAGGTCTCGCCATGGTGCGTCTTCGGAGGGTCAGCCTGGAGCGTCGCCACGGTAACCTGGAGGAAGCGGAGGCGCTTTTGAGGGAGGCGATGGAGTTGGCGAAGAATGCTACTGAGACGTCGTTCTATGCTGTGAAGCTGGCGAGACAGCTGATGAAGGTGCAGAGGAGTCTGATCAAGGCGAGGAAAGTGCTGCTTGATGCTATTGAAAAGGACCAGGTGAGAACTAGTTGGTCACCACTGACAGGTGTTTTTCTCCTACCATGAATTCTGCTCACTTGATAAGAGGGGGAAAAAAAACCCTTGACCTTCTTTTTGTGGCTCTGCAGACTAGTTCAAAACTTTATCTCAACCTGCTTGAGCTGGAATACAGCAGAGATGTGACACAGAATGAGGCAGAGATCTTGGCTTGTTTTGACCGAGCCTTGAAGAGCCCAATGCCGCTTGACTCCCGCCTTCTGTTTGCCCAGCGCAAAGTCGAGTTCCTGGAAGACTTTGGCAGTGACATTAATGCGTGAGTTTTTAATTTTTTTTTGTGTGTGGGGTTAGAGGATCACATTGTAAGAAGAGAGATTTAGGACGTAGATTTATTCTTTTTGTGTTTGCATAGAGAATAATTCTTATACTTTTTTTTTTTTTTTAGGCTTGTTACTGCATATGAAGAACAACAGAAACTACAAAAGGAAAACGAATCCACAAAGAGGAAGGCCGAGAATGGGTATGAAAGGTGGATATTGAAACGCAGCCTCCATCACATCAACACACGAACATTTTCATAAGCTTTTCAAGCACATTTCTAAACAAGAAGAGTAATGGTTATATATTAGTGTCTTGTACTTCTTTGGATCACGGTAAATGGCCATTACACCTTCCACATTCCAAAGTTCTTACAAATGCAGCACCACAACAGTATATAATATGAAAACCAGATGTTGCTAGTAGTATTTTTGCCAGCCACAAACTGGATTTTGCTAACTTTAGCTCACTCTCCAGCTCTCAGGAACCTGACAGCAAGAGGCAACGTGTGGATGATGGCTCTGCTGCGGCAGCAAATACGATGACTGACATGCAGGCAAATAACTCTGCTTACAACTACAACTGGTACCAGGTAGGTTACAAATCTGTTAAATTTGCAACTAGTTTGTCACACCAAGTATGACTGGTCAGTTACAGCACTAACTTTTTTCTTCTTTCCTTTTCAGCAACAGTATGGTGGCTGGGGACAAAACTCCTGGGGGCAGTACAACCAATATGCCCAGTATAACCAGTACTACCCCCCTCCACCTACATGATGGACAACAGTCTGACCTGTAGCTGATGACCTAGCATCCTATTCAACTTTCTTGCATCTTGGAACAGGGCTTCTTTCCACGGTGTTATGGAGATTTCACAAAAGCTAATTTTTTCCCCCCTTTGCTCTGGTTTACAGCGTGCTAATCAGTTCAATCACATATTGTAGCCCCTGGTAGAAGTATATTTGGCCCTTCATGGCAGTTATCAGTTTTGTTTAATTGCTACAGTCATCCTCTACAGCACCAGCTTCTTTTTGGGGTTGTTCAGTGCATGTTATTTGTGAAGGTGGATTTATTTTCCCTTGTGTGATAAAGGCTTTTTAATTTCTAGATCGGATGGGTTAATTTGCTCTTTCTTTGTGTTAAAAGTTTCAGTTTGTAAAACAAACCATTCATTATTGTATCTGAGTCATAATTCTGCTCCCCAATCACAAAGATTTTTAATATCTCCGTGGTTATGTTTCCATAAAGAGCAATGAAGAGTTCCTTGTTTTTTTTATTTTGACTTGATTTCATAATAAAGAGATTGATATCCTGAAGTTTACAGCTGCCTTTTTTTTTTAAAAAGCATTTTGATTACTAAAGGACTAAAGTGAAGAGTGATTGTCCCAGGAGTGTTTCAAATTTGTACAGTCCTTAATCACTTGTGGGTGATTTCACATGAAGCACAACTTTTCTGTTACAACTTAATAGCGCAAATATAGACATGGTGAAGGTGACCTGAAGTTCAGAGCATCAGAATGGGGAAGAACTTATTTATTTTTTAAATAAAAAAGATTAAAATTTCAAATTTTGACTGGGTCGGCAGCATGGTGGTGCAGTGGTTAGTGCTGTTGCTTCACAGCAAGAGAGTCCAGGTTTGAGCTTTGGGCCCTTCTGTGTGGAGTTTGCATGTTCTACCCATGCTTATGTAGGTTCTTTCTGGGTACTACAGCTTCCTCCCACAATTCAAAAACATGCAAAGGAGGTTAACTGGCAATTCTAAAGGTGTAACTGGCTGTCTATTGCTCTTTATTGGCCCTTGCGTGGACTCCTGACCTGTCCAGGGTGTGCCCTGCCTTTCACCCTGTGACAGCTGGGATAGGCTCCAGCGCTCTCCACTACCCTGAACTGGATAAGTGGAAGAGGATGGATGAATAGACTTGGTTGATGGTGCCAGATGAGCTGGCCTGTATTTCAGAAACTGTTGACCCGCTGGAGTTTTCCTGCTCAACTATCTGTAGGCTATACAGTGAGTGGCCTGAAGAAGAGGAAAATATCCATCGAGTAGGTGAAAATGTCTTGTTGATACCATAGAATAGCTAGACTGCTTCAAGCTGGTAGGAAGGCAATAGTCACCAAGATGATTTGGTATGCTGAAGAGCATTTCTGAATGCATGGTAACCCTGAAGCAGCAGAAAACCACACCAGGTGCCACTCCTGTCAGCTAAGAACAGGAAACTGAGGCTACAGTTTGTACGGGCTCACCAAAGGTGAACAGTAAAAAAACAACTGAATCTTAACATTTGCTGCAACATTTAAATGGTTCAGAATTTGGCATAAAAACATGAAAGTATGGATCCATCCTATCCTGTATCAAGAGTTCAGGCTGCTGCTGGTGGTGTGATGGTGTGTGGGGGGATATTTTCTTGGCACACTTAGTTAGGCCCCTTAGTATCAAATGGGCATAGTTTAAACACCATAGCCTACTGTACCTGAGTATTGCTGCTGACCATGTCCATCCATTGACAATAAACACACAGAAGCCATCTACAAGAAGGGCCAGAGATGACGTTGGTCTTTCAGTATCTACGGGACAATGTTCAGAATGTGGAAGGCATGTGTGATCCTATATGCCGTAGTGTGCTGGGGCAGCAGTCTGAGAGTAGCAGACACCAGCAGATTCAACAAACTGATCTGCAAGGCCAGAAACAACATAAATGTGGAGCTTAATTCTCTGACAGTGGTGTCAGAAAGAAGGATGTTGGACAATCCTTCACACCCTCTCCATGATGTGCTGAATGAGCACATAAGCATGTTCAGCAGCAGACTCATTCTGCCACGATGCACCACAGAACGCCACAGGAAATCATTCCTACCTGTGGCCATCAAACTCGAATTCTTCCCTGTGAAACCTTGACTGGTTTCTTTCTATCACCGTATCTTGTACATATTGTATATAGTGTTTAACTTTGGAGTTATACATGTTACATTTAAACTTGATACATGTTATACATTTAATCAGAATACTTTGAAATTGCTTGCTTTACAGACATTCTGTTGAGTATATATAAATAAAAATATGAAAGATACAAAATACAGATAAGAAGATAAAATATATGAGAGAACCCCACATGCAGAGTCCAGTGTGTGACATAGGTGGTTTGAGGTTGAACGATACTGTTTCTTCATTTTACTGTCTTCAGATTTATATTTTATATACGACTGTGCATCTGTAACAGTTAAATTTCCACCCTGTGACAAATGAAGTATTCTGATTCTGACCACAATGTACACCACATCACAAAGCTCAAATCACCTCAGACTGGTTTGTGAATTCAGTCACCAGATCTCAGTCCAGTGGAGCACCTTTGGGATGTGGTGGAATGACAGAGCTGCATCATGAATGCGCAGCCAACAAATATACAGCACCTGTGTGGCACTGTAATCTCAATATGGTCCAAAGTCTCAGAGGAATGCCTCCAGCACTTCGTTGAATCTATGCCATGAATTAAGGCAGCTCTGAAGGCAAACGGGGACCAACCAAGTACTGGAAAGGTATACCTAATAAAAGGTCCAGTGAGTTATTAGTGATCAGCGGTTTATAGCGGAAGTGTCCCCTATAGTGTAGTGATTTGCGCATTTGCCTCACAAGTGAAAGGTCCCCGGTTCAATTCCAGGTGGGGACACAAGCCCCTCTCACTATGGAGGGTTGCATCAGAAAGGGCATCCGGCATAAAACCTCTGCCAAATTACCAATGCGGATTAATCTGCTGTGGCGATCCTCTGGTGGAGAATACAAGGGAGCAGCTGAAAGGTACATTTCAGAGGTTTATAATGAAATGACTGACAGCCTAATTTGTACTGTTAAGTTTGTCTGTACCTTTCAGCTGCTCCCTTGTATTCTCCACTAAGGGGTCGCCACAGCGGAATTAATCCACATCGGTAATTTGGCAGAGGTTTATGCCAGATGCCCTTCCTGACACAACCTTCCATAGTGAGAGGGGCTTGTGTCCCCACCTGGGAAGTCATTTGTTGAAATCAATAGTGATAACTAATACGTGAGGGGGAGCAGAATGATCTGTTCAAACATTTCTAACTGCTATGCTGATACTGAACCAGTGGTTAGATCGTACTTTTTAAGATTCAAACTTTCTTTCAAACATTTTTCTTGTAAATTTTATTGGCGGTTGGCAAACAGAGTGCATTACCGCCACCAACCAGTAATAAGTCCATCCGTATCATCCCTGCGCAGGGCCCGTGACCCTGGCGACATCAGCCAAGACCGCAGGCCCT
>VUQH01089756.1:16931-33149 GCA_015106775.1 Etroplus canarensis | reverse complement strand
ATAACCAAATCTAAGAAATAAATGGGCCCTTAAAAAGGTCAACTAAACAGAACTCTACTCAAAAATACAGCTTAACAAAACAATATCTTAACTCACAAACCTGACCTCCTCAAATCTTCTTCTTCTTCTTGTAAATTTTATTGGCGGTTGGCAAACAGAGTGCATTATTGCCACCAACTAGCATCAAGTTCACCCATATCATCCCTGCGCAGGGCCCGCGACCCTGGTGACAAGAGCGCTTCTTCTTCTTCTTGCAAACTTCATTGGCTGTTGGCAAACAGAGTGCACCACCGCCACCAACCAGCATCAAGTCCACCCGTATCATCCCTGTGCAAGGCCTGTGACCCTGGCAACATCAGCCAAGACCGCGGGCCCTTTCAAACCTTTCACCTCTTTCTCCTCTCTTCTCGACATAGCTTCTTCTTCCTCTTCTTCTTCTTGTAAATTTTATTGGCAGTTGGCAAACAGAGTGCATTACCGCCACCAACTATTATCCCATCCACCCTCTTCTTCTTCTTTTTGTAAATTTTATTGGCGGTTGGCAAACAGAGTGCATTACCGCCACCAACTAGTATCAAGTCCACCTGTATCATCCCTGCGCAGGGCCCGTGACCCTGGTGACATCAGCCAAGACCGCAGGCCCTTTCAAACTAAAAATTGCACCGAAGTCTAAACACGGCCTTCAGATGGTGCTGCTTATTCGGTCTGCGTCACTACTAAAGTACAGGAGGCGTGGCCACCACTTCCGATAAGCCTTACGTATATCCGCACATGCGCAGTGCAGACTCTTAAGCAGCCCTTTTTATGCCTAGCGTTGAACGACTAGCATCGAACGAGGTAGGACCTGTGTATTTTTATTGAAAATTTCGCAGTTAGGCGCTATCACTATGCGTGTTATTTAGCGAACAGAGCACATATATCATCGGTAACCATATATTAGTGTTTATATTGAAGAGTGAGTGTGTATTTGACGTGTTTTTACGAGATTTTATGAAACGCGTGTTCCATGTGGCTAGTTAAGCTAGCGTAGCTTTTTGTAGTGTTCAGGAGGGAGCATTCAGATCAGCTCCCGGCATTTGGCTGCGCATTTTCAGTCTACAACTTTAATCATTTTCAGGATTGCCCTATGGAGTACTTTTATTTATGGGGTAATATGTTAGTTTAACAACTCCAGACGTGAACATACCGCGGGACTTTGGTACCGTAAATACATTTAACGCCGCGAACAATTTTCCGCAATTGATCTTTACGGTGGACGTTTTAACTCGCCCTGTACACGTTTAAGTGTCCCAGTTAGCGGTTATGGTGATAAACAATACCTAAATCCTGCTTATGTGATCAAGTCCATAGGGTAAATAAGAGGACATTTATTGGTCAAATACCCAAACATGCTTAATACGCTGTGTACTGAAATGCGTTTTTGGAGCTGCTTCCAGTTACAATGACCCAGTAGGAAGTAGACAATAAGTGTTGATGGTGTAATAAAATTGACACTATGTTTAGAATATGTATAGAATATTCCGAAACATGTATAGTAAGTGTGCGATGTGTTCAGAGAAATGTGCAATACCAGTTTAAAGTTTGGAGTTGAGCAATTGAAGAAGCTATCTTCATCCTCTGTGGTGGTCTCCAGACATCAGTGGCACTGGTCGGATGGCAGCAGGGAAAAGAGAGAGGGTTTACAGAATGGGAGGGCTGCTTGAGGATTTTTACAGTTCTTGACCTGGATTGTCTTAAGTAAATGTCCTGCAGGTTAGGCATCTGTGTAGGGCAACAGCAGCACCTCAGAAGAAATTCATGTAATTTAAATTAGTTTTAGACATTACTAGTATGCTTTCATGTGGAGGCTAAGGGATTGATGACAGGTTTGAGGATGACTAATGCTGCTTGTCCCTTCCTTTCTTCTTCCAGCATCAAGATGCAGCTCTTCCTGCGTGCCCAGAACACTCACACCCTTGAGGTGACTGGAGAGGAGACTGTTGGCCAGATCAAGGTAAAGCTAGCTAAAATGTTGTGTTGTTGACCTCGTTTAAAAACTGCACAAAAAAAAAACACAAAACATCTTGGTACGATTAGCTTAGTAATGACCAGGCCCAAATGGAATCTAGATTTTTTTTTCCATAGTTTTCTGTGGTGATCCAGGGGGGAAATCTGCAGTGTTTTTGCTTCATACATTATCAGTGACTAGTAAAAAAAAAAATAAATTCTTAATCACTGTTTCCAGAGCAAATATGTTGATTTTTTTTTTAAAACAATAAATGAAACTAAACTTTCTCAACATTACAGCAGGCTGAAATAAATATCAGATTATTCATGCTTTGACTTAAGCATTTTTAATTTAATCATAAAGATTTCAGGACTGATTTTCATACTGATCAGAGTCACAGCAACAAAGAGGAAGAAATGGTATTCCCAGGCAACACACACCTTTTCAAAGTCTACATGGCGTTTGGGTGAGGTAATGACATTGCTGAAAGTAAATGATTATAAAAGTACCTATTCTTTTGGTGTCTCCCAGGCTCATATCCAGGCTCTAGAAGGTCTCCTGGTTGAGGATCAGGTGCTGCTGCTTGCTGGATGCCCACTGGAGGATGAAGCCTCTCTGGTATCTTGCGGTGTCTCAGAACACTGCACCCTGGAGGTAGCTGGCAGGCTTCTGGGAGGTATGTACACAGTTCTGCACCGTTAAATTAAATTTGATTTTCTTATAGAAAACAAGCAATGCTGATTGAACTGAAATCCTGTTTCTATAGTCGTATTTTGAAATTGACTATGTGGTCATTCCACCACCAAAGATATGTATGTCAAGTTGGTATAAAAGTGGCTAGTCAGCATTCCTTGTTGGTCGTAAACACTTGGCACACAGAGGATGACACTCATTTTATCTGCCTTATAAAACTAACCTTTGTCATGATTAACTTTTGTTATTTTTCTCTCCACCAGGGAAGGTTCACGGTTCTCTGGCCCGTGCCGGAAAAGTGAGGGGACAGACTCCCAAGGTAAGATCTCAGTTATTTTCTGCGACTGTGCCTTCCACTGTACTACAAACTACATTTGCTTGTACTGAGTTGGTGACTATGATATTCCATGTCACATTGTCCAGGTTGACAAGCAGGAGAAGAAGAAGAAGAAGACTGGCCGTGCCAAGCGCCGCATCCAGTACAACAGGCGCTTTGTGAATGTTGTGCAAACCTTCGGAAAGAAGAAGGGACCCAACGCCAACTCTTAAGTGCTTCAGAACCCCAAAGGAGAAATGGCATCACCACCAGTCCAGTTTTTACCAAGTTAAATGTAATTCTGTACAAAATTAAAAAAAAAATTGACTTGGCCTTAATGTGTCATGTGTCCTGCTTTGTAAATCTAGATCTTTATCAAACCAGTTGAATTTTTTGCAGATTTTCTTAATAAAAAATTCCTCTTACTGGAGCCAATGTTCAGTTTAGGAATATAGGTTAATGTGATCTAAAATTGGTTGGTAACCTTTGCCTTGAAGCTAAACTTCACCCAGTTTCTCTTATCCAGTTTTCCCAATATTTTTGAAATCTGGTACAACCTCAAACTATATGGCATTTAACTTACTGTATGTCACTGGGCACATTGAAGATAATTTTAAGTCCTCATTTTTGCCTGGATTTAAACTGGTCTTGGACCTTATGGATATATTCCTACTAAGCCGTCCTGTATTTAATTTTTATTAAAAAAAATCTTAGAA
Source organism: Etroplus canarensis (assembly GCA_015106775.1). NCBI lineage: Eukaryota > Metazoa > Chordata > Actinopteri > Cichliformes > Cichlidae > Etroplus > Etroplus canarensis. The sequence continues at coordinate 29,437 of VUQH01089756.1, read as the reverse complement.
CACTTATAGCTGTAAAACAGTTTTCATAGACATCTTGAGGCGCCAGATCTACAAGTTTTTAGCTCATTTGACCTCAGGGCATGGCTAAGATAGTGTACATTAGCACAGTTTGTGTGGTGAGTGGTTAATTAAAATTCATTTTGTCATTCCTTCGTGTCAGAAAAAAACATTTATTTTTTTTCTTGATGTTGTACATGCAAAAGAACAAATGTTTCGTGCGCTCTCGTCTGTACATTATTAACAAGCCATCCGGTTTTGGCCAAAACTGAAAATACTGTAAGGACTGGTAATAATTTTAATCCAGTCTGTTTATATGCAATATGAAGATAGAGCAGAGACATCCTGGGAACATTACAATCCAAGACACATGCTGATGTCACTCTACAGCAAGGCCTTTGTGTCTTTTGAAATGTGCATGTTTTCAGCTAATCCACAGACACCAGCTCAACCTCGAAAATCAGCTTTGCATTGGGTGGAATTCTGGTAGAACCGGAGTAAAGGAAAGTCACTTTGCATTCACTCAAAGTACAGCTCCAAGATAGAAAAATCAGGCCCATACTGGAACCTGAGCATCTGCCTTGTGTGTTGTTAGACTACGTAGTTTTTTCTGCTGAAATCATATTTTAAAAAATGCATGTAAAACAGAAAATACCAAATGACAAAGGATACTTGGACTCAGGAAGACCCTTCTTTCCATAAGCCCATTCTGGTTCAATCTCCAATCGAGCCGTTTCACCTTTGCTCATTGTTAAAAGGGCCTCATCCCACTGTAAAGATGACAGACATTACACATAAGTATCACCCTCATTTAAATGCAGAGCAAGAAAAACCAACAACACTGGAATAACTTACTCCTCTGATGACTTTGCCCATGCCCACTTTGAAGCTGAGTGGTTTAGCCTGCTTCTTCTTTCTTGCCGCTGCAGATGGAAGACAACAGTTTAAACCTGAAGATAGAGTCTTCATCACATTTATCTACATAACTATGAATGGAAAGTGCTGTAGTTTAAAGTTTTTTGGTAGCAGAAAAATATGATCAGTGGCATATATGCACAGTGCATAAACCTCTAAGTGTACTGCTGTCAAACCTGTGGGAATATTAGTGTCAAAGACGGTCCCATCCTCCAAGGTACCGGTATACCAGCAGCTCACAGTATCACCCTTCTTTGGGAAATTTGTCTTGTCTCCTTTCTTCAGCACTGACTTGGTGTACTTTGGAGGACCCTGAGAGAAGCAGTGGTTCATAAATGTGGGGAATTCCATGGAAAAGCAGTGAGTAGCTCCCACCTGACACCCCCAGAATCAGCTGATTCTTTTTCATACAATAACTTAAGCATATTTAATTTTACCTTTATACTATGAATATTATCTGAGACCCTAACAGTACATAGGGTTGGGTTGAAATTTTGCTCTCTTTGCTTTATTTTTCCAGCATTTTTGAGGCCTCATAAGTACAGATTTAAATTTCAGGGCTGCAAAAGCACATTTAAACCTTTTTAAAAACTGCAATCTAAATCTACCAAGCGAAAATCTTGTTTGTTCAGCACAATATTTCTTTATTATTTCTTTGAGCATCGATATCAGGGAATGAATAATAGTTTCAATAGCAAAACTGCACCAATTTCATGTCTGCAGCATGGAGTTGAATACACAGGCACTGGTACCCTGGGTGTCCTCCATTGTGTAGTGGTTTACACATTTGCCTCACATGCAAAAGGTCTCTGGTTTATAGTATATTTATAACCAGGATGAGACAAAAGCCAGCACACTAGCACTGAACCCTATAATAAAAAATAAGTTAAACATACACAAGACATCGTTAGATTATCTGGCTTCAATTAATCTAACATAGGTGATCAGTGTAAGTGGTCACATGAAGGCGAAACCCTATGGTTTGAGTGGAAATATAGAACAAACATAAAAACAAAATTCAAATGTAGGTTTAGTCTATATGGAAATTTAATTTAGAATACAAATCAGAAAACTACAAACAAGCGTCTTGTTATAGGATGCATATATTAAGGGTTATGCAACAATAAAATTGATATAAAATTGTTTGCAGTCAACAGGAATAAAAACAAAGTTTTTCTAAGAATCTGTATTTATTACCAATGCTCAAAGACTTCTGATGCTATTTAGAAAACTTTAGACCCTCCTACTATGCGCACAGAAGTCCGAAGGACCATCCAGGATTGGTGGCGCCACTTTCTGGAGAACAGATAGGTCAGTAGGCGGTGATTTCATACATGTTGATCTCTAATCTTGAACTTAACCTGCTCTGGAGCAGGTTAGGTCTATAGCACAAGTTACCCCGTTGTAGTACTGAAAACCCTGAAGTTACCAACTTCATAATGCAGAGCCCTGGTCCTAAGCCCAGATAGATGGGGAGGATTGCATTAGGTGGGGCCTCCGGCAAAAAATCTGTGCCAAATCACAAGTGCGGATTCATCTGCTGGGAGCAGCCCAAACACCTTCTTCTTCTATGTTTATCTATTTTCTGATAACTCACTGGAAAAACATTTTTAAAAGTGCATTTTAGGTCAACTTTCCAGGGTCATATCCCCATGTGGGATAGGCAGCTAGTCAAAACATGCTGCAGCATATGAACGATCAGCTTTTAAACTACATTTTCATACAACGGTCATCTTCTACTTCGGATTTCTTCTTCTTGTTCTGATGAGGTGGTCAGGTGGGATGTTTAGGTCATACTTATGTAATAAAGTTTGCACTGGTACCTCATCCACAACTTCTGCCTTTACTTCTTTGGGTTTTTCTTCAATTTTCACAGCTTTAACCTGCTCAGTCACTTCTTCCACTGGCTCTGTGCCTTTGAACCTCTGCAAAACACACATTTACATATTTTGCATCAACCCTGCCTGCTGAGCGGATGATGCAGCACCACTAAATTCAAGTCAAATGATCAGCACTTACTTTGCTCTCAAAGAGCTGATTGTAGGCAACAATCAGTTGATCTTTCTTTGCTGTTTTGGCAACATTTTTGATGTTCCCAAGCAGCTTGTGCTCATTGAGGAACTGAAAAAACAACATGCAGAGAGTAGGAGGATCAAATCATGAGCAGCTACACATGTCAAACTGTGAAAGCAGCTGCTTCTATTAATAAGCAGCGACTCTAAAGCATTCTGCTGTGCCAGGAACCAAAACACATCATTTCTTAGCTAGCCACGCTGCGTGTTGCACTTCATGCTGAGAATTCACGCTGTAACCTGCAGCTATCCACACTGCAATCCCGAGGAGACTTAAGGGGCAAACATACCGAGTGGGCCGCATTGTCCTGGATGAACTTTATTATGTCTTTTTTGGGCAAATCATCACTTTTGAGCTGCTCATCGCTCCACTCCCGTGTGGGTTCAGCCGCCATTTTGAGAGGCGAACTGGTGAACTGTGACCTCCCCACGTCTAATAACGGCAAACGGCAAATACTGAAATTACTGTGGTATAGATTTTTAATTTTTATATTTTTTTTTTCAAATTTGTTTTTTTTTGGTCCGGTGATCTTAAGTGGGAATCAGCAAAAAAACAAACAAACAAAAAAACAGTGGCGTGCACATACATACACCCATAAGAAACAACCTGCATTTCAACACCAAACACCGTGAAAGCGGAATTAAACAATCAATAAATCAATATGATATGCATTTATATTGCATGATATGCAATTTTAAACCGTCTCTCATGTGTGGTAGCTGTCTGATGTGTGTACTACCGCCTAGTGGACAACTGTTACTGTTCTCCAGCTCTAACAGAAGGTAAACGTGTTTCTGACTTAGGAGATCTAAAAAAGATTAAAAAAGTATATGCAAGGAAATGATATATATCCAGCAACACTTCATTAGATATCCCTGTTCAGCTGCTTATTAATGCAGTCATCAGCCACATGGCAGCATGGAGATATAGTGAAGATGACCTGATGAAGTTCAAATGGGGGGTTATCAGCAGTATGGATTCATGCTGAGAAAGAGTACTCCAGATTAAGTATTGAGAATGTCAGAAGGAGTTGCACTGTGTCTATGTGGATCTTGAAAGCATATGATAGGGTGCCATGAAAGGAGTTGTGGAGTTGTATGAGGAAGTCAGGAGTGGTAGAGAAGTATGTGAAGGTGGTGCAGGACATGTATGAGGACAATGAGACAGTGGTGAGGTGTGCAGTAGGAGTGACAGATGGGTTCATGGTGGGGGTGAGATTACATCAGGAATCAGCTCTGAGCCCCTTCTTATTGCAGTGGTGATGGACAGATTGACATATGAGGCCAGGGAGGAGTCTCCATGGGCTATGATGTTTGCAGATGACATTGTGATCTATAGTGAGAGCAGGGAGGAGGTAGAAGACAGCCTGGAGAGGTGGAGGTATACACCGGAGAGAAGATGACTGAAAACCAGCAGAAGCAAGACAGAGCACATGTGTATAAATGAGAGGGAGGCAGGTGGAATGGTGAAAATGTAGGGAGTAGAGCTAGTGAAAGTAGATGAGTTCAAATACCTGGGGTCAACACTACAGTGCAATGGAAAGTATACAAAAGTGGTGAAGATGAGAGTGCAGGCAGGACTGAGTGGGTTGAGACAAATGTCAGGGGTGCTTTGCGACCGAAGGATAGCAGCAGGAGTGAAAGCAAAGGTTTACAATCAGAATCAGAATCAGAATTAGAATTAGAATATGGTCAAGATGGTAGTGAGACCTGCTATCACGTATGGTTTGGAGGAATAGTGGATATATTGGAGAAAGGAAGTTGAAGATGGAGCTGCCAGGCAAAAAAGGAAGACCACTGAGAAGGTTCATGAAAGTAGTGAAGGAGGACATGCAGAGGGTTGGTGTGACAGAAAACGATGCAAGGGATAGGATGAGATAATGCCTGATGTGGTGACAGACAGTGGGACAGTCAAAAGAAGAAAACAATTATTTTTTTATTAATGTGAGCAAAAGGTGATTATTTGCACAACTCAGTTACAGTTAATATGAATATACTGATGCTACAAGTGCAGTAGTGACATAAAGCATACAAAAACAATAGAAAAATTGAGAAAATGAGGGAAGAAAAGGCAAAGAGGGGAACAAAGACAAACAAACAATAAAAACCTAAACAAGAACTGACTACGACATTTTTGATACAGGCATGACTAGGCATGAGCATGTGACTGTATATGTATGTTTTTGATTATTGTTTACTGTAACTGAGGGTTGAAGGTGTATGCATGTCTGTGTTTGGAGGTGGGTGCATATATGCTACCTCATAAGTAAAAAAAGAACTCAGGAGAGAGAGACAGAAAGGGCAAAGGAAAAATAAACTGCTGTTCAACTTAGTTGAAGGAAATGGAGCAAATAAATAAAGGTAATAAATTAATCATAGGGATTAAAGACGGAAAGCCAAAGAAGAAAGGAAAAAACAAACAAACAAAAAATGGAAATGATCCTCATGAGGTGAGGAGGACCTGAGCAGAAGCAGATCACAGACAGAGGGGATGCAGCAGGCTCAAGTGCACACCCAGCACCTATTTTTCCTTCTTTTCCTCATTTATCCCCATTTATACATCTATGTTACGCTTTAATGTGTCTGTCATGATGTCTTGTTTGCCCTATTCTTATGTTTTTTTCCTCACCTCTCCTGTTTTTCTTTTCTTATTTTGGGGTGTGTGTTTACATTATACATGATTGTGTAGTATTCAGCTAGTGTAATACTTTAAAAGAGGCATGGTGTGTGCAAGGTTTAGTTAAGGGCTGACGTTTCAAAGGGTTGAGGTGAGGGGGCACAAGACCCCTACTATAATCACCCACCATCTAGTCACCCGTCACTGAATATTTAGGGAGCCAACTCACTGGAGGCACATGGCAAAACAAACAAACAAACAAACAAACAAAGCATATACCATATTCATGATAAAAAATGGCAATGTGTACACTCTTCTCTTTTTTCTCTCCAGTGGGGAAGAAAAGTGATTTAACTGACTCTGAATGTGGCATGGTTGCTGGTGCCAGACAGACGGGTATAGGTATTTCAAAAACTGCTGATCTACTGGGATTTTCTCTCACAACCATCTCAAGAGTTTACAGAAAATGATCCAAAAAAAGAGAAAATATCCAGTAAGCAGCAATTCTGTGGGTGAAAATGCATTGCTAATGCCAGAGGTTAGAGAAAAATGACTAGACTGTTTCAAGCTGATAGGAAAGCAATAATAACTCAAATAAACTCTCATTACAACCAAAATATGCAGAAGAGCCTCTCTGAACTCAGCACGTCAAACCTTGAAGCAGATGGGCTACATCAGCAGAAGACCACAATGGGTGCCAGAACAGGAAACTGAGGCTACAACTTGCACAGGTTCACCAAAATTGGACAATAGAAAATTAAAAAAATGTTGCGTGATCTGATGAGTCTTGATTTCTGCTATGACATTCAGATGGCGTGGTCAGAATTTAGCACAAACAACATGAAAGAATGGATCTATTCTGCCTTGTATCAACTGGTCAGCCTACTGCTGGTGGTGTGATGGTGTGGGAGATTTTTTTGGCACACATTGGGCCCCTTATTACTGACTGAGCATCATTTAATTGCCATGGACTACCTGAGTATTATGCCCATCCCTTTATGAAAACATTCTTTCATTCAGTATAAGCCACAAAGTCACAAAGCTCAAATCATCTCAAACTGGTTGTTGAAATTATATAGGATGTTGAAAATGGAACTGCCAGGCAGGAGGAAAAGAGGCAGTCCACAGAGAAGGTTCATGGATGTAGTGAAGTAGGACATGCAGAAGGTGGGTGTGATGAAGAGGATGAAAGGGATAGGGTGAGATGGATTCAAATGATCTGGTGTGGCGACCCCTAAAGGAAGCAGCTGAAAGAAGAAGAAGAAGTGCTAGTTTTCCATATTGTGCAGCTCAAGCCATGACAATTAAGATCAGTGCAACAATGTAGCTGAGATAAGATTTATCATGAATCAAAAGTATTTGCTTTGTTCTGGTTCTGCAGTCTATCTTGTAGGTGCTTTCTGTCTCACTATACATTTCTCCACTAGACACAGTGTTATTCCACATGAGGAGTTAGATGTAGACAGGTTATACCAAGAGCCCCTTGTGTTCTGTCAGTCTGCAGCCTCCTGATATCTCTTTTAGAGTGAACACGTCGACCTCATCTATTGCACCATGCAGTACGAATGAAAATCACTCTCAACAACAGTGAGAAAGAAAGCTTAAAAAGGCCTCACACGTGTTCCATAACTGTCCTTACTATCTTCTATTTATCAACAACCTTGAAAAGCAGTGAGATGATAATGATTTGCCACCACTATATTCAGCTGGAGAACAGGGTCGTGCAGAGTTTTTGCCCTGGTTGGTTTCCAGGCAACAAGAGGGACATTGGATGAGAAGCTCATGAGGAAGACGAGAGGGATAATTATCTCTTTAGAGAGGAAATCTCCCAGGTCTCATTGCTTCTCCTTTGTTGGCCAGGAGGGAAAGATTGTTACAATAGCACAAACTGCAGAGGTGAGTTTGCTTAAAAAAATGAACAGAAATTATTTTACATCTCTGTACTCTACAAAACAAGAAAAAAATGTAAAATAAAATTGTCTTCCTTGCTTGGTGGTACTAGAATGCTTTTTAAGGTGACATCTCAAATATAATCTTTCATGTGCAGCCATGAATTTTCAGTCTTTTTTGTATCTCTGTCTTTCCTCCCAGCATAATGTTTATTTTTGCATTTGTGAGTGAGCACCTTCTCTCCCAGAGTTTAGAAGTGTATGGATGAAACTTTCATTACAGGAAGCTTTGGTAAAAAAGAAAAGGCGATTGAGGTTTGCGTCTGGTGCACTGCTTTGTGATTAAGTATTTTTTTGCGAGTGCAAAGCCGAGCAGCTTAAATGAGCGTGCGTATCAAGCGAGGGAGGAATTTAATTTGATGCAGCTCCTGAGAGCTCTTCACATCCACAGGTTATAGAGACAAGGGATACGCATTCTCTTAGATGTGCAAAGAGATTACAAACAATATAATCCTTCAGTAATATTTGCTGAAGTATGTCTGAAGTTACACTTACTTTTGCTCACTTATTTTTTAAATTTTGTGGCAAGCTCTCAACCAGTGTACAGCTACTGCTTTGTTTGTGAAAGAAAACCATATTTGCTTTTGTCCAACATAATGTGAAATTCGTCAGAAATATTGTATAATCATTCCTCATTTTTAATATAATAGCCACATAAGCATAAAGGCCCGTTTTCAGCAATCATAACTCCTGTGTTCCAAGAGCATGCTGTGTAATACCTCTCAGTCATGTTACAAGACACACCACAGAGTGAAGCCTTTGTGGGCTCAATTATATTCTCAAAAGGGCCAAAAAAAAGAACTCTCTTTTGAACTCGTCAGAATGTTCCTGTATTCTATGCTGAAAATTGCTAAAATGATTTGCTAAATAATAAATAAAAATCAAAGATTTCATTCAACAGTGTGTTTCACTCCCTCACAGAACAGCACAAACAGGCTCATACAGGTGTTATTTAATAAAACTGTCGGGAGACCTGTGAGGGACCTGTGTCTCGAACTCGAGAATATTATGTCCACGTCCTCTTTTTCAGTTTTGTCCCAAGGTCTAGCACTTTTCTTTTTATTCTGACTGAAGCAAGTTTACACTTGTTCTGTTGGTGGAATAGTACACACCACTATTTGAAATCTTTTGAAAATTTCCTACATGAAATAGCCTTCATTTATTGGAACAAGAACACACTAACAATTTTTTGAAGCACGTTTTCTTTTTTGCTTTTTGAGACCCACAAAGGCTGCAGCACACACATATAGACAATTTTTTTTTTTGCTTCTTAAATCAGAACAGTTTTCAGCTATCATAAATTTTTATTAAAAGTGGAAAACACGGTTGGGGTGTGGGATGTTTAAATTCACATTAGGTAACATACCGGGCCATTAGAGTAATGGTTAGCTCAATATCTTATCCCCACAGTGCAGTCTTACTTTTGTTACCTGGAGTCTCTAAAAGTAGTATGGGAGGCAGAATCCTCAAAATTAGGACATTTTTTTCACATCACTGAGTTTTTTCATAATCTATGGGATATAAAGTAGGTGTATTTTGAAATATTATAATTGTTATTTTATTGAATAATAAAGTTATTAATTTCAGAGAACACACAGTGTAGTTATTAACACTATTGCTCACAGAAACATTTAAATGGAACAGCACAATCATTATTATTGGTGATACCTATGCTTTAACTGTAAGGCAAGATATGAAAAAAAATGTAATATGAATATACTATGAATATAGTGATGCATACTAAATAAAGGTATCCAAATGCACTATATTCATAAAATTATTGAGCCACTTTAAATGTAGCCATTACACTAACATGAGTTTTTATGATTTAGAATGGGCTGTCTTAAAATTGTTACCACAAAGTTGGAAGCATAGAATTGTCCAAAATGTCTTGGTAAGCTGAAGCATTAAGAAGTCTGTTCGCTGAAACTAAGGGGCGGCTCAGGCCATCCCCAGACATTCTCATAGCTTTAGCCCTCCTTCACCAAACTTTAGAGTTGGTCTGTAGTCAGGCAGGAAATATTCTCCTGGCATTTGCCACTCTTCCATCAGACAGCTGGATAAAGAAGTTTGAACTGCTCCAGAATCCAGTGGTGGTGTGCTTTACACCATTCCATCCAATGCTTTGCAGTGTGTTGTTGGGAATGTAAGGTTTTGCTTGCAGCTGCTCATTCATAGAAACCCATGCCATGAAGTTCCTGATGTTTTTGTGCTGATGTTAACACCAGAGGAGGTTTGGAACTCTATAACTACCGAGTAAGCAGAGTGTTTGGAACTTTTACACACTATGTTCCTCAGCACCCAGTGATCCTACTTTGTAACTTTACGTGGTCTGCTATTTCATGGCTGAGTTTCTGTGGTTCTTAAATGCTTCCACTTTTCAAGAGTACCACTTACAGTTGATGTTGGAATAGCTAGGAGCATCAAAATTTCATGAATTGACTTGTTCATACGACAGCACCACACTAGAATTTACTGGGCTCTTTAGAAGGACCCATTCTTTCACAAATGTTAGTAAAAAGCAGACAGCATGGCTATGTGCTTGATTTTATACACCTGTGGCAATGAGACTGAATGAAACATCTGAATTCAATGATTAAGAGCTGTGGCTCAGTACTTTTGTCCATACAGTGTTTTTTGTCTTTTTAACTGCATTCATTGCAGTTCAGTTTGAGTGTAGTTCCAAAATTTAACCTCAAGGGGTCACTATGCACATAGTGTTGATATGGATGAATCAGATTTGGCTCTGCATTTACTAAAAAAAAAGGTAGTTTCACTATATAAGGTTTATAATGAGGCTTGGCAGGAGGGAAAATGATTCACCCAAGTGAAAAGCACAACAATAATAAGTGCTATAAAAAAGTGTAAATAAGTAACATAGTGAGGGGAAAACACTGCAACAGAGTCAACAAATCACTGTCTGGCTGGATGGCGTTTACTCTCTGTTTATGTTTAAAATGCCTAATGTTGATGTTTTGTTTTAATGCTGGGTCAGTTTAATTTGTTGAATTACTTTCAGTAATTATATGATGAGCGAGAGAAAGAGAGGAGTCAGGACAGGTCAGACAGTCATTTGTCTGGATTGACAAAGTAATAACTTACAAAGCTGTGTTCAGAGAAAGAAGATAGAGAAATTGCATTTACGGTCAGTGCCAGTCATCCATTCCTGCATGAACAAAGCAGCCATAGTGTGGTTCCTCTGGACTCATACCGGTGGAATTAAAGGCTTTCATAATGGAAATCATCCCTACGTGGCCTTGGTCCACTGTGGATAATGTGTTTTCTGCTCAGAGCCTAATAACCTTCCTCTAAGCCATATGGCAAGCTGAGTTCACCTCCCTGCACTCAGAGCATGTCTTTAGCTTCATACAGAATATGATTCACATACTGCTGCAGCCCACATGGCATATGAGATAGGCAGTGCTCCTCCAGGTGCTCTATTTGAGTGGAAGGTGAGATAGGTCAGCAGTTGAAACTTCCACCAACATCTGGCAGTAAGAAAGTTATTTTTTTTAAACAAAACCAAAAAAACCTTCCAATTATAATTGCGTGTCTTGGGAGAAGAGTAAAGGTTTGATTAAAGTGTGGTATAGGAAGTTCCTCAATAGGGAACATGGACTTTCTCACAGTCATGCTTCTGGTATCATCATGCAGCATGAAGCTCTCCATCCAACTAGCTGCTCCATACTTTGGAACATTTCCAATCCAGAGCTTAGCCTGCAGATCTCTAGTCTCAGTACTAGCCCACGCCTGCCCTGTCAGATCTAATCTTTTGGCTGCATGCCGTGAAATGGGTCTTATTAAGAGTTTAACTGAGATCAGCCCAACCCTGATCTGAACCATGCAAAGGAAAGGGGAAACCACTCACCTGAAAAAAATCCCAAAATCAAAAGAACTGGGTGGCATAAGGGGTTGATATCAGTCATCAGAAGCTTTGCTGTACACTGCTACATGTGCTCTCCCTTCTGTCTCCGGGATGCATCATCTGTTCCCCGCTAATTAGAAACCAAAGAGAAAAGATGGATTTGAAGTTTTAGTTGGAGCTGGTCCCAGTATGATATCACACTGGGCTTAAAGGGACAGACTTCTGAGCCACACATTCCCAAAACTCTTGTCTCCTCATATTACACTCACACTGTGTGTTTGCATTGAAACAAAGAGATTCATGACTGCATCCTCAGTGCAAATTCTACAATGAAAACAGTGCATCACAGCTTCATTTTTAGGTTTGTCTGGGATGGCTACAGCTCAAACTTTATTTCTTCTTACATCTCAAAAAATATGGTTTATTTTAAGTGCTGTGTAAGTGGAAGGTTGGCCATGACATTTTCTTGCTTTGTCTGTCTTCAGACATTTATATCCAGACTGCTCTCTGAACCTGTGCACAATCCTCTGTAAAATCATCTTCTGATAGTTTTAGTTCCCAAAAGGTGGCACAGTGCCAAGTGGTTAACAGGGTCTCCTCAAATCAAGAAGACTCTGGTTGGCTGGGGCTTTTCTGTGTGGATTTCCCATGTTAGCGTCCTCTGGTTACTCTGATTTCCTCCAACCTGACCAATGACCTGCATGTTAGGTTAATATTAGGTCATAGGTGTAGCATATGGTCTGTCTCTTTGCATTAGCCCTGTGATAGACTGCAATAGACTCTCCAGGACGTACCCATTTTGCTCTACAAAAACCCTGAGGAATTTGGTACACACAGCTGTGTTTGTCTAAATCAGTTTTATTGTTAATTCCTCCTTCCCAAATAGCAGACACATTTGGGCCTAACCTGGGCTCCTTTTGGCATCTACAGCTCAGTTACTCTTCTGACAAATGCTGTGTGGGCCAGATGAGGGCATCTGACTCAAAATGGATGTGTTAAAATCTCACCCACTTTTTGCATTAATTTATTTCAACACCTATTGTGTTAAAAATTAAGTAAATTTGAACCCCCCCCCCCCCAATTATTGAACA
>VUQH01089756.1:0-16911 GCA_015106775.1 Etroplus canarensis | reverse complement strand
CCCCCCCAATTATTGAACACATGGTGTGTTAAATTATCAGCCAATCAGGTTGCATCCTCATTCAGTCCCAAACAGACTGGTACTTATGAAGTACTTTCTACTCTAACTGAGCACTCTTTACTACAAGCCTCATTCACACAGCACTTTATTCAATACCTTAAATATATTTTAACCATCACACACTGCTGGATGTTTTGGGCTTCTGTGTGTAGGAGCTGGGAATCAAACCAACAACCTTTGGATTAGAAGATTACCAGCACTATCTCCTGAGCCACAGCTGCCTAAAGTGAAACCTTGTTCCTTCCTGACTGGAAGAGGTGGAGTCAGAGAGCTGAGGAAGGAAAGGAACCAAACAGAAAGACAGGTAAGTCCTTTAATCTGGTGGAAATACCTGACTGACTGTGATATTTGGGCCAGGAGTTCAAAGAATGTATTCAGTGAAAAACAAAACTCACTGATTGAGATGCTTGAGTGAATAACTTGAACATGCAGCTCATGGTAATGTTGGGCTTTCTGTCCTCTTTTGGAAGACAGCTATTCTCCAGGCTGTACGTGTTAATGTTAAAAGTGTTTAGCAGGTGTTTTGAGGTGGTTTAGGGCCTTATTGCTATTGCCAATACTAAGAAGTGTTGAGTGAGAGGATAATTAACTTAGCTGTCTAGCTGTTCAAGGGAGTGGCACAGGTATAGCTCACCTGGTTGTATGAACACTCCCCATACAAGATTGGAATCTCTGCAGCTGTAGGGACCCAGGTTCAAGTCTATCCTGAATCATTTTTTTTTAACTCTCACTCTCTCCCACCTTTTACACTGTCCTGTCAAAAGAGAGACAAGGGTGATATCTTAAAGCTTTTGGCTGGCTATATTTTCTGGGTGAGTCTGCAGCACCATTTTAGTCTTAACTGTGAAGGCTTTGTGGAATCAGAAATGCAACACAGATGAAACAGACTGAGAATAATTTGGCAAACAGGAGAGAAACAGGGTTGAGATTTTGATCACTTGGACAAATTTAAAACATATTTCAGGCTCATTTTAAAGAAAAACAGTTTTAATTGGGATCTGACTGTTAAAAATAGCTGAATATTTCAGATAAATGAGAAAATGTGTAACTTAAAATGCTGAATTAGGATTAGGAAGAAAATGGCAGAATATTGGTCAGGTGCCAAATTTAATAAGTATGAGAAAATGGTTCAACTCTCCAACTGATGTTACATTTACCAATGTTTGGGAAAATTGTGATGGATCTGATTTCAGTCAACTCAACTTGTTTGTGACTTGTTTTTAGTATTAGTATTAATGCCATTTATTTTTGTGTACTGCTCAGACTCACATTACTTCAAAGTCCTTTGGATGTGCACACACTACGTACCGCATCGGTAGGATCAGAGGACAGACCAGAAGATGGACAAAATATTCCAAATATATTCTGCAAATTTTTTGAGAAATCTGACTTAATCACACATTGTTTTTTATTCATAAAAGGCAGTTTGTGTTAGATGATATAATAAAAATGTGTTGTATATAACAAAGATGATGAATATTGGCATATTTCCAGCCATTTTTAATATACATATGTTTTTCATCTGACTGAACTGAGCATGCCCAGCCATACTGAGAGCTCCCCTCAAAGCCACAGTGGGAGTCCACCAGCCCAGAGTCGTGTGTTTGGTTCACCAAACATCACTGTGATAAAGAACAAGCAAGATGTTTTTATATCTTCTGCTCTAATGCTGTAGACACTTGTGAAAATAACTAAGTAAATGGATGATTTAATGGATTTTCAATTTTTCAGACCACTGTGACTGCAGCTTCTTTTTTTGGCGAAATGTACTGGGCCTCAAACTGCATCCTAACAGATGTGCAAAAAGCACTGCGTGTGCAAAAGAGCTGCCGGACAAGCCTTAATGTTCTTTAAAATCTACAACTGCCTCTGTTTTCTGTGTTTGCTCTGTGAAATGACGATAATGACGATGATGAAGTCCAATGTTTGATGCAAAAATCTGAAAATGCATGAAAGATGTTTTCAAAATTGAGTTTTCCTTTCAATATGTGTGAGTATGAAGAACTGTGTGATTATTTCTGCATGTTACATTTGTCAGATGTTTAAATGATTTTAATAAGTGTCACCTGAAATTAAAACAGTTTTTTCTGAGCATTTTTGTATAATTTGATCACACATAATGTGGTAATTTTTAAAATGCAGTCATGTGTCTAGTAAAGGACAACACACACACTATTGATTTGAAAGTAAAAGTAATACTAACACAATCAGTGTTTACACACATTTAACACATTCTATGTATTGAATGTTCTGCACACTGTTAAAATTAACACAGGGTGTGTTGACCTTAACTAGACACGTGGATGTATGAAAAATGAACACATTATGTGTTATTTTTAACACATCTGTTTTGAGAGTGTGGTTGAGTCAGGGAGAATTGTAGATTCAATTAAATTCAGTTTTATTTTGATAGCACCACTTCACAATAAAAATTACCTCAAGGTGATCTATACTATAAGGTATAGCCGCTACAATATTAGAGAGATGATCTCCTAGGAGCAAGCATTTAGTGACTGTGGGAAGGAAGAACTCCTTTTTAACAGGAAGAGCTCTCTGACAGAACCAGGCTCAGGGAGGCGTAGCGATTTGCCTCGACTGGTTGGGGAGTGCTGGGAAAGAGAAGAGAATAAGGAGAACAAACATTCTTGCTCTCTCGGTTTACTTTTCTTTCTTTCAAAATACCTGCAGTCGAAAGGCCTGCTGTGATGGGGTCTATGCTGTGCTCTTTGTACACTAACAATGATTTTGCCAGTGTACATAAATGTTCACTAGAAAAAATAGGCCTGTGCCTGCTGCATTTCCCAACAAGATGTAATTACATGTACATTTAATCTTAGAACAAAAATAACTAGGTCCTGTGTTCATGCCCCATTCACCACCATTGCTCTCATATTAACAAATAAATTAAACACACCATCCTGTTAATCAAGAGGCTTTGCTTTCCTCACCCAACTACTTGATTTATCCTTCTGGCTGAAAAGCCTGCCATCAAGCTCCTATCTTACCCATATCATCCAGTCTCTGCCTCAGCCCTAAACACCCATCAATACACAAAGCTTTAATTTCTATTTACCAACCTTGGGATGAGGTACATAGGCCATGTGTATGTTTCATGCTGCAATTCTCAATAGAAATCTGCAGGATGGAGACGATCGATGGATCATGATGGTGAAGGGAATGCTGATTGCAGAAGGATTTTGAGTCAGAAGCAGAACTAAGTGACACTAAAAGGCATGTGTCAAGATTGTGGGGTTTGGATTATAAGCTTTATTTTCCACAGCTTAATTTGAGTTTGATGTGACACGTGCACATCATGATAGAAAGCTTTTTTTTAAATTTCAGGAAATAGAAAATGTAGAGCAGCTAATTCATAATACTGAGATTATTGCTGATTTTCAAAGCCTTATTTAAAAAAAATCTGAACAGTTTTGTGGCTAAATACACTTCAGAGAGATACAGACTGACTATAACATGTTGGCAATATCCACTTTATTCTAAAGGTGTCTGTACAAAAGTGATTCACTGCCTGTATAAACCTCTATTAAATGCATGCACAGATACTCAACTTGGCCTGGTGCTAAGCTCCTGTTGCACGCATAAAGCATTCAAACCTTCAGATAACAGTCCAGCAAAATATTTTTTCCCTATTTTAAAAACAGATGGTATACCTTTCCTTATCAGGATGTCACTTAAAACACAGAGCAATTTTATTCTACTTGCCAGAATGTGTACTGAAACTTGGGATGTAGCAACTTCTTTTCTCATTTGCTCAAAGATTGGATTGCATTTTAGAACAATTCCTTTCTTTTTAACACAAACACACACTGCCTAATGTACACACAAACACTGGGTTTTTTCGTGTAATTGAAAATGGGTTTGCGTTCAGTAGATGGAATTCCATCTTCCTCCCTTCAGATCCATCACCAGGATGAAGCAGGTCTCACTGTGCCTGCCATGTAAAATGCATCATGCCTGCAGAGACAAGACGCCTTACTGATAACAGAACACGTTTCTAATACTTAGTATGTATGAAACACCTCCTATGGGTTATTTTCTGAGGCTGATCTTTTCTCTTTTTCATAAATAGGAAAGATGAGTGAACATGAGACAGAAGCTATTATATTGTTTGCAAATAAAATCACTTCACTCCATGGGCAGCTCAGACCCTCGAATCTCACATTTTCTTTTTTCTGGAGCTTTCATGCATGTGGAAAAAATGCACTTGGAGGAAGATGAAACGATCTGGGGGAGAGAGGGTGTGTGAGGAATGAAATACTGTGAGTTAAATCCCGTGCATGCTCAGGGTACGCACCTGGTGTAAAAAGAAAAAAGGTACATTAAAGCACAACAGCAATGAAACGGGTGACCAGTCATTTTTTTATGTGCAGCTTTCCTGCTCTGTCCCCTACAGCCAGCTGAGCCACTCAGGCTCAGAGTTTGATCAGCATGTGGAGCCTGACATGGACAAGGCACCATGCAGTGAACATGAAAGGCTATGCAAACACCCAGGCCTCCAACACACACACACACACACACACACACACGGGCGCACGTACGCACACACATGCATCCACAGTGCTTGTTCTTTTATGTGCCTGTCTCTCATATATTTATTACTCTGTTTTCACCTAAAAGGCTTGAAACAGAAAAACTAACACCACATACTATAGCTCCCTGCCATGCCGCACTTCTGTTCTCTAAAAACTCCATTCATCTCAATAATGGATAAGAAGTGCTAATACTAGATTGTGTGTGGCACCTCTACCACCTCGCCTTTTTGAAGGTGCCAACCAGTCTGTCTGTCTGACAAAATTCATGCAGGTACCACTTTTGAAGAGGAAGAGGAAGGAGAAAGGTCATGTTTGAATAATGAATCTGTGCAGAGAATGAACTTCAGTCTCAGTCAGTGTCTCTCTTTTTAGTAAGATTTTTCCCCCAGCATTGACCACAGGTTTGGTGTCTGTCAGAGGTGGTTTAAAATGACCATTTTAGAGAGTAAATTGCAGAAACAAAGAAAAAGACAGCCTGAATCAAAAATTGAAACACAACACAAAGCTAAAAATATTATTTATGTACTGCTAATGCCTACATGATGACAAATAAAGAGATGACAGTAATGATGATGATGACTGTGATATTATGGTATTGTTCTCTGGTATGAGCAGAAGGTCAGACTGCTCTGACAAAAAAGCTATTATCAGGAAGGGTGAGGTGGTCCACTGGGGCTTCTGACTCATAATTGTAAAGGACAGAGAGGGAGGCTGTAGATAGCAGACACAGTAGGAAGAGTGAGGTGGCCCAGGATGGTAATAATAACCCATACAGGTGGAAATAAGCGTCATTAGGAGTAGGTAGTACTATCTGGCATCCTCTGGTCTGACACAGACAGTGACCATATGATTAAATTAGTCCTGTGTCAGAAGTTGTCCCTTAAAATCTTGAAGCTGCAGTGAGGGGAGTTTAGTGGTGTATCACACAGCCTCCCAAAACTAAAAAAAACTTTCAAAGTACTGAATTTACTTTCACAGTTGGTTGTCAACAAATTTGAAGTGTTTAGGAAAATTGAACCAATTTTCTTAAAGAAATCAGCATTTAAAGAAAGGAAAATCCAGAAAGCAACACTGGGAAGCAAAAAAGTAAAAAACAAAATTAAAAAAAGTAAAATTACAAAAAAATAAATCAAGCTGTTACGTGGTATCAGCGACTCAATAGAGCTCCTTCACACCAGCTACACCCTTTTAGTTTTGATTCATCACTTTGTGCATCTCATTCATGAGTCACACAGGTATATTGGAGTTTAATAAACAGCAAACACTTGAGGGGTATAAGTATGGAAATGGATTTAATCAGCAGCCTGCAGAACCGAGTGGTGGCCTCCAGTGGACAAGAGCATCTGCTGAGGAGTGAGTGATTCTCTACAAAATGAATGAAAAAGAAGTGTGTGTGATGACGCCTTCAGGCCTAATACTGAACACAGTGACAGGAGTTATATATTGTCTGTGATGTTATGATTGATCAAGTTGAGGACTGAGCACTGCTGTAGATAGAAATAACTGCTTAAAAACTTGCTGTACAGTTTTTCTGATGTAGCAGCAGGTTTTTGACTTGAACTGCTTGTCTGTCTGCGCAGAGGTATCAGAGTATGACGCAACTGAATGTGCAACCCCCCTTGTAAGAATATAAAGTAAAAGCTGGATGGAGTTCTGCTTTTAAGGCTTGACCCTGCTCCCTTGTAATACTGCATTCAGCAAGACAAGACTACAGCTCATCCTAATTATTTCTAACTGATGGGCTAATCCATCAAGAGAGACAGCCTGAAAGAGTGGAGGAGGAGGTGGTGGAGGGAAACAGAGAAGGACGGTAAGTACTCAGGCTGAAGCTCAGTCACTCTTCCCATGTAGGATGTCTCCTTTGTGTGCTTTTGTTCTTGTTCTTCCGTTTTTAAACTTTCACATCTCTCATATTACTGCTTGCACAGATATGCACCCTTCCTTTATTTGGCCGGGTGCAGGGTAAGTCAATATCACAACTACACAGCGCTGTCATAGTCATAGTTTATAGTGCATGAGCAAACAATCTCCTGTCAGAATGAGTCAATGCGAATTCAGCGAACCTATTTAGCTTGATTCCTCATATGAGGAATGCATGACAAATGTCCACAGTCCAGGCACATTGGGTCATTAAATTCAGATTTATAAGATTGATATCAATACTTATCAAAACACTAACGCCCCCTTACGCCATCAAAGGCCCCAGGCACCTATTCCCCACTTATGAAGAGAGAGAGATGGATAGACAGGGAGAATGGACAAGAGAGCAAGAAACAGAGAAGGGAGAGATAGAGAGAAACATTTCCTCAGCCACAGCAGCAGTGCGATTCACCATCACAGCATTAGCTGACATCTCCTGATAACAATAGTAAGGGATTAATCAGTATTCTGTGCATAGCTTAGGGCTGCACTAGTCCTTTATCACAGCAGTAACTGCGGCCTTCCTCTAAAGGTAAGGTTAAAATGGAGATTACGCTTTGTTCCTGCGCACCTCCTCTAATGAACCTTATCTCCCTTCACTACCCATCTCTTCATTCTGTCTCACTCACACAGAATAACACACCTTCTGCCCTCTTTTCTCCCCTCTGGAGGAAAACAGAAAAAAAGGCTCTCTGTTTTCTGTGTCTTTTTTCGAGTGCAATGGGGCAGTCACCCTGTTGTCTACTTCATTTCTGCACTGAGTCATTCACATGGTGGTGTTTATTCTTCTTGACTGCTTCAAGGCAGTCCTAACCATGAACACAAATCATCAGAATTCTTTTTAACTACTTAATGCAAAATGAAAACACACTTGTGCAAACCAATTAACAATGAAAACATTTTATAAAATAAACTATAAAAATAACTCTACATGATGCAAAAAAAAAATAAAAAATCACACAGCAAACTCAAGATGGTGGAGGCATAATTATAGCATGTATTTGAGAAGATATTCCTCTAAGTGGACCTCATTTTGAAGAAATGCTCTTTGTAAGTTCAGTTTTAGACATTTAAAATATACATATTTTATCAGGTGATGTTGCATTGTGATGTGTTGCAGTGAAGATCTGCACAGATGAGGATGAATCAGAACTTAAAAGTCAATCACTGATGACAACTTGAATTGAAAGATGCATGAAATGAAACTATCAGTGTTTGTTAGTTTTCACATCTTGTTTATCATTTTACATGATAAAAACATTGTTTATAATGCATACTTTTGTTATTTTGTCCTTTCTAGTTACAATAACTATATTTCCCAGTTAGCCGTTTTTGCTTGTGAATGTGAAAAAGCTGTGGGAAAGAGAGGGAAGACGAGAAAGATGGTAGATTATTCTTAAGTGTAAAGAGTGCTCAGCGAATGGCATTTGATAAACTGGAAGACATTTAAAGCTTGCAGAACTCATGTTAGATAGATAGATCTTTTTTTTAATTAGACATGGATGAGTACATGGTGTGGCTTTGAAGTTATATGAATAATTCATGCTTTAAACTGTCTTTAACCACCATAAATTATATAATAATAATTTTTGTACTGTCCAGCTGGAGACTATACTGGGAGGTTTAAAACAACTGCAGGTTATGGAGCTGGATAGTTTCTGCAAGGTCAAGGGTAGCAGCCATCAGTTTGAATAGGAGCTATGATAACTTTTGGTAGCACTTGCCAAATTCCCTTTTCATACTACGGCTAGATGGTTGGAAAGCAACCACGTTAGTCTGATAGCTCATGTGATATTTGCTAATATGTTGCAGAATTAAGCTGGATAAATCCACACAGAGCTGCAGATCTCAGAGCCAGAGCAGTTGCACACGTCAGCTGATAAATGGCACCACAAAGAAAACAATCCACCAGAGTCCAATGGACCTCACAGTCTAAATCATTTTTGGATCTATTTTAAAGTGAGTCATCATTCCTCATTGATCTGGTTCTTCATGTTCCCCTGTTTGCCAGTTCTCATTTCAAACTATGATTTTACATCTTTTGACACGTTTTTATTCAACATAATAGCAGCACAGAGATTTAAGAAACACTCATGAAGGTGTGTAGCTGAGATTAAATTAAAGGCTGAGTTTGAAGATTAGCATCATCTGATCCTCGATGGGGGCAAAAACAAGTGGGTGGGTTAGAGATTGGCTCCTCATTTGAGAACTCATTGAAGTCATCACTGGTGTGATCCAAGAACTCTCATGCATTGTTTGGTGTTAATGCCCCCAAATTATGGAACAACCTACCTTAAAATGTTAGGGAAGCAAATTCCACTAACAATTTCAAGAAACTTTTAAAAACACACTTCTTTTATCTGGCCTTTAACTACTTTTTCCACTTAAAGATCATACATGAATCTAATTAAAGTGAGCAATGGCATGGCTTATAATATCACTGTACAGCCATACCTACCAGTGGGTTCAGCCACATGTATGAATCTTATAGATGCAAAGGTACTTTTTCTTCATAAGCATCATATCAGCCTTCTCCTCCTATTGATTGCAAGTTTTTCTTCCACCATGTTTCTCTGTTGTTGTTGTAGTTTTTTTTTTTTACATCATTTTATGCAGGATTTATTTTTATAAATGGATTTTTATTTATGTGTGTGTTGCTGTAATTCTGTAATTCTATGGTTTGTTTGTTGTTTGTAGGTTTTTAATGTGTTTACTTTTTATGTCTGTGGAGCCCTTTGAAACTTTTCATGTGATATTAGGCTTTACAAATAAAACTGAACTTGAATTTGAATCCATACCCAGGATATCTTTCCATTATTTGGCTTTACTTACCTTAACATTGGTGGTCAGGCTAAGTGATCACATGAAGGTGGTTATCAGCTTGATAAGTTAACCCAGGGTTTATACAAGCAAGTTCACATGAAAGAGCAGCTGACCAACACGAAATGGATGCAAGTTTGCAAGTCTACTGGCAGACAAGCTAGTGATTTTATGAAGGAAAATAAAACTATGATTTTGGAAAAATATGGACATAATAATAATAATAATACAATAATAATAATAATAATAATAATACAAACTGAAAGTAACATAGCTGCTGCAGACAAAGCACCAGCATGAGTGTTTGTAACAGGAAAAGCACTGTGCAACACTAGAATAATAAAAGCACTGTTTGAATACATATGAGTTTTAAGTAACACCAGAAAAGACCTACCATATTAATAAAGATTAGCTTATTAGAAGACAGGAAGAAAAGCTGGCAAAAATGCTGACTGTGTAAGTTAACAGACAGTTACTGCTCTATCATTTAGACATGTGATAATCTGATGGATTATAATTATTATTTCTTTAAATTAATGTTTAAATGTGTATAAGACAGATTTGGTTTTTATGCTTTCAGTTCAGCCTCAGTGGGTACTGAAGAATAAATACACTGTGAAAACAGAATTCAAGCATAGGCTTAGTCTATGTGCACATTTGTTATAAGGTACAAATAGGTGCACTGTTCCGGATCATATATTGAAGCTTACGGAAAAGTAAAAGTTGCAAATTGTTTGCAGCCAAGATGAAAAGAAAATATCAAGGGTGAAAGTTGCTTCCTAAAATCAATGTTTATTAATGATGCTTATTGGGAAAAGACAAAGACTTTAAACACTATGTTTTTTTTTTTTTACCTGTCCTGTCTGGTAGCTTTAGCAAGCAGAATTATAATCTAAATGCTCTGTTGTGCCAATCACATTTGATTTGCCAAGAGGAGCTCAATAAACTCTATAGGTGCCTCTTGTTGATACATTTCTTTTTTATTTTATTTATTTATTTATTTATTTATTTATTTATTTTTTATTGCCCAAATTATTATTGATTAATGCCAGAGCTGACAGGTAGGGGAAAGAAAAAAGAGAAAAAGAAGAGAAGAAAAAAAGTCAGGTAGTAACAAAAGTAACAAAATCAGGGACCTGGGCCACACGTCCGCATCCACACACCCACCCCAGTAGGGGGAAGAGGGAGGACCTGGATAGAGTACCCCACGGCCAAAGGACGGGAGCCCCAGAGGACCCAAGGCACCAAGCAGCTGACCCTGCCATAGACTGGCCACCCCAAGTAGGCCCAAGACGAGGCCAGAGAGCACCGGTGACCTAGAACCACACTCCACCTGACAGGTGGGGTATTAATAACCTATGAGTAACCTATGAATAACGTGTTTTTACATATGTATAACAGACTCTTAGACCCTCTTAATGAATGTGCACTGAGATCTTCTAGGATTGTTGATGCTTTTTGAATTGATCGGTCAGTATGCCATGATTTCATAACCAATGATCTCTAATCTTGAACATAACTTGCTCTGGAGCAGGTTAGGTCTGCAGCATAAGTTACCATGGCTATGTATCTTGACAAAAAGTGAAACACCTTTGTGACACTGAAAACCCAGGGTTAATTCTGAAGTGACCTGGATAAGTAAAAATTCTGCTTTGCAGCACAGGCCTTTCTGTTATAATGTGAATATGTCATGGTTGAATTTGGAGTGGACCCAAATGCAGGACACTGCAGGCAAAACTTACAAATAAAGATGAGCCTTTTATTTAGGCAATAGCGAAGCCTACAATGTCAAATAAGCTCAAATACAAAAACCACAAGAGACTGTTGAGGGTAACACACAGGGAAGCATGACAGAACATAACAGACAATATGACAACAATGGAGGAAGACAGGACTATGTATACACAGAGGGCTGATAACAAACAAGAAACACAAAGGGAATGAGGCACAGGTGAAATGAGAAGAAAACATCTGGGATAATTACAAAGTAGGAGGTAAAACTAACACAAAGGCATGGAAGAAAACCAACCTTCAAAGTAAAAAAAGAAATAAACAAGATATCTAATACAGACCTGAATAAAAGGAACAAGAAATGAATTTAGGGGAACCAAGAAATTAACACAGATACGAGAAAAAATGAGGAACAGACAGAGAAACACTGAGTAAACTCAACTCACAAATACAAATAATAAGTAGGAACTGAAGTTAAATACAAATCAAGAATTCACAACTAACTTAAGATCAGTAATCAGGTAAACAAGGATCCAAAACTCCATAAAAACCAGAACTCAAATGTGACATTACAACTAAAGCTAAACATACCAGGATAACAATGAAAACATGGACATGGACAAGTCATCCAGGCCTTGAAAATCTTTAGCTCTTGAGCTGACAGCAAGTGGACCTCTTTTTTTTTTTTAGGTTTTTGAAGATGTCTTCAAGAACCAAAAAAGGGGTGGGCTTTGATATCAACTATCTGCCATCTATGACACAGTGTTGAAATTTCTTCCTAGGTGATTCAACCCTCACTCACATCTTGACCCATATGACCTTAATGACACACGTCACAGTAGGATGGGACAATGATTACCCTGCCATGGTGTCAGGACCACCTCCAAAGTGACAACCCTGCTGGGGGTTAAATACCTGGGACTCCCCATCAGCTTTTAGAACTGAAGAAGCCTCTGCCCCCAAGGCAAACTTCACCCATGTGCAATTTATTTCCTTGAGTCCAATAAATGTTGGTCAGCTCCAGTCATGGGACTGGAGCAACATTTATTGTGATTTTGTAATAACACAAGGCAATATTAAATTACTGTAATTGGAATATTCACAGCTCAGTTTCTGGATGTGTTGTATTGAATGACCATCTCTTTCTCACCATAAAATACCAAACAGTCAATTGAAAAATTGCCTTTCCAATTTCTTTGGTACCCTCTTGGCACCACAAAGACAATTAAAAGTGTTCCCTCCTGAACTGCAGCAGCAGTCTTTCACCTCAGCAAGAGATAGAAATATGGTGAAGGCACATTATGCCATTCAACCAGAAGAGCTCCACAGTTCTGTTTGTACATGTAATTGGCAACATTCAGCACACCACCTCTGATCCTCTCCACCATTCACAGCCTGATGAAGAGGAGCCACGAATCATTCTGAAGCTGTTTTTTTAGGGTTCTCGTTGAGAGAGGAACAGTGACAAGCTGAAGCACCAACATATATACAGACAAAATCCCATCTGAGTTAACAGGTTGCTTCTCTGAATTCTTTGTCATGTAAGTGCCCACTTTCAGAGTGCACAATACATTTGAGTGATGGGTGCACTTATTGTAATTATGTGATTACCTTGTGTGTGTGTGTGTGTGTGTGTGTGTGTGTATCTCCCCACACAAACTGCCTATCTTGATGAGGCAGGCTTTAAAATGACAAAGTGAAAAGAAAAAACCTGCCCCCCAATATTAGAGAAATGTTGTAATTTTTGTAATTTCTATCATTGCACTCTATAATACAAACCTCACCTTTTTTTTTAACCTTCTTTTTTCTCACAATAAGAATGCTGGTGCTGACACCTAATGGGTGATTTGGCAGTTTGGGACAATTTTAGCTTTTACCTGTCTGCTCTTAAGAGGCAATGATTTCCGTTGCCAGCACATTCCTTGTTTCTCCTTTCATCTGAGGAATTTTCTCCATCTGTCCCTAAAGTGCATTAATGTCTTTACTGGGTACCTGATTTTAAGGAGCTACTGTAGAGTTAATGCATCACAAGCGACATTATAAGGTGTGATATGAATAGCAAAAGAAAAGAAAAGACGGGACCATGTTTTCCATTTTACTTTTGTTACGAGCCTTATTATTTACTTTTTATTATGAAAATTTCATATTATTTTAGTGAAATATATCTGTGACACTAATGCTAAAATTTAGCAATTTTTAAAATCAAGAAAGCTAAAATTAATAGAAAGAAATTAAGTTGCTTCTAGTCAAAACACATAGCCTTGGAGACACTTGACGCAACAGGGCTCACGCCAGTAGAGTATACTATAAAGCAAACCTAAAACCTCACTTGGAGATAACCGGTATATCAACCTTTTTGGTTAATCCAGGCTTTCTGCTTTAGGATCTGTGCACTCTCACAAAAAAGGAGCCATCATTTCACTCTTCTTTCACACAAAATGGATCAGGTGAACACTGCCTACTCCAATAAGACATTATCAGCTGAATGGGCACTAGCCATCATAAAGAATATAAAAAATAAGAGTAAAATGCCATACTTGACTGGAAATAAGAGAGCAATGCCGCAAAAATTGTTATTCTTAGAATTTCATAAGTATTTATTTTAAAGTTGAATCTATGATCATTGAGATCACCGAGTGGTAAAATTAAAATATTAATCTGAGTTTACATACCTGATGTCTTGCTTTCAGTGCTACTATTTATTTCTAATGTGAAAGCTTCACTTTAGCGCTCTAAAACTGTAAATTGATAAATTTAAACACTACAGTTTACTCTGTGTATTCAGTCCTGAAATTCTCCCACAGTCTAATAAAGGAAATCACTTGGATTTATTGCTAGATTAAAGGGAAATAATTGTATTGACTGAATATTTTTGCTGATAAATAGCCTACAAATGTACCTGATCAATTTTCTAATCTGAATTTAAGTAGCTGCAGTTCCATCATTGTAAAAGAGGTTTAGCAGCAGATAAGGACCAAACATAAAAAAAAACATTTATACATTTTCTGCATCACCAACTGAATGCTTGTGAATTCCTGTGACAATGCAACATACTGTGTGTGCTGCTGCTGTTATAACTTTACAGCTGGTTGTCACTCTGCGATATTAGTAAGATAAACTGAATAGGCTGTATGTATAAAACATTTTCCTGCAGCAGAAAATCTATAAAGGACTGCAAAGTATACCGTAATAAAAGAATCAGTGAAAACGTGGTGCTTCCAGCTGGTTTTAACCTGACACTGATCATAACCTGCTTCAGACCAGGTTTTGTGTTCAGAATAAGTTACCCAAGTGATTCTGACAGCTTAAAACAGAGCCACTTGCATGACACTAAAAACTGACTTTAAGCTCAACACAACTTGGAAACCCATTAATCCTGCTTCATAGTACTCCCCTCAGGTGTGAAGATGAGATGGTTCTAACATAGCATTCTCAGTATAACCTGATAATTACAACAGCTGAACAGTTTAAGCCTTCTTCTCAGATGTTTCTATGTAACTAGTGACAGGAAAGGATTGTTCTGCATTATATATTGCATTTACAATGAGCATACTTTAACACTACTGGGACAAAAGCAATCTGGTGGACTTATACTACATTTGAGAGGTTTGATTGAGATGTTTTGTGTCTAAAAGATATATTTATTTGAACTTATTGAATTGAACTTCTGTCACTGGACTTGCAATTTGTGCCACTGCTATTACTGATGTCAAGAAATAGCATGAAAGGGATCTGCCAGCCAGCCAGTCAGCATGAAACATCATGTTCATATTCTGATAAAGAAAGTCACACTCAGAAACTATAACACTCAACCAAAAACCAAACTTCAGTTAGTAAAACCAATACCAGGGCTGCGGTTGCATGTTTTAAGCCGGGCTGTGTAGATAAGGTCATTTTAATTGCTATAAATATATAAACCAGCCACAGGGGCCCCCAAGCCAGTGTACTCCTAGTGCCGGTCCCAAGCCCGGGTAAATCAGGAAGGGCATCCGGCTTAAAAACTTTGCCAAATCAAATATGCGGATTCATAACACAACTTCCATACCAATAACTGGCATTTTGGGAATGTCAAACTTTTTGATTAATTGTACTACATTAAAGGAAATGACACATTTAACCTGTGATAGCATCTAACTTTACGGCTAACATTTGATGAATTCAAAGCAAGTTACTTTACATACTTGGGTGCAGTGATGTTGTGGTTTCCAAATTTCCTATACTTATTTTGCAGATACTGATAAACATAATGCATTCAAGTCCAGTATTCAGTCTTCTACAAGCTGTATTTGGCTTTCAGCAAATCCTAAAGTAAAGATTTCTCTTTAGCAACTTAAAGCACATTCATGTTCAGCAGCATATAAACAAGATTATTATAACTTTTTCAATAAAAACAGCTGTCCTGTCTGAGTGTAATTTAAGACACTGTCAATCTGAAGGGAACTTCAGAGCTGGTGATACTGTAGCTCTCAGCTGGTTTGTCACTAAGAATGACCCCTTTTCATTACACAAAGCCATTTGATCTAATATCATTATAAAAAATTAATTAGTGCAGCTTTAAAGACTCAAGAAGAGGGGAGAAGGGCAATCATTTTAAAGGGGGACTCCACAGATTTTACACATCAAAGCCTGTTTAATGGCTCCAGAATGAGCTGTGTGAAACTGCCTCAAGTGATGTCACTTGGGTCATTTCTAGTTGGGGTTGAAGACCGAAGGTCTGAAAAAGAAAAAAAAAAATGGTCTTGATATGCGGATGTACAGTGCATACGAAAAGTATTCACAGCACTTTACTTTTTCACATTTTGTTGTGTTACAGCCTTACTCCAAAACTGATTAAATTCATTCTTTTCCTCAAAATTCAACACCCCATAATGACAAATGAAAAAAGTTTTTTTTGAAATGTTTGCAAATTTATTAAAAATGAAAAATCAAGAAATTACATGTAGGTACTTTGTTGACGCACCTTTGGCAGCAATTATAGCCTCAAATCTTTTTGAATATGATGCCACAAGCTTGGCACACCTATCTTTGGACAGTTTTGCCTATTCCTCCTTGCAAAACCTCTTAAGCGCCATCAGGTTAGATGGGCAGTGTCAGTGCACAGCCATTTTCAGATCTTTCCAGAGATGTTCAATCGGATTCAAGTCTGGGCTCTGGCTGGGCCACTCAAGGACATTCACAGAGTTGGCCTGAAGCCACTCCTTTGTTATCTTGGCTGTATGCTTAGGGTCATTGTCCTGCTGAAGGATGAACCTTCACCCCAGTCTGAGATCAAGAGCGCTCTGGAGCAAGTTTTCATCCAGGATGTCTCTGTACATTGCTGCATTAATCCTTCCCTCTATCCTGACTAGTCTCCCAGTTCCTGTTGCTGAAAAACATCCCCAAAGCATGATGCTGCCACCACCATGCTTTACTATAGGGATGGGCGGTGCTTGGTTGCCTCCAAACATGACACCTGGCATTCATGCCAGAGTTCAAGCTTTGTCCTATCAGATCAGAGAATTTTATTTCTCATGGTCTGGGAGTCTTTCAGGTGCCTTTTGGCAAACTCCAGGCAGACTGCCATATGCCTTTTACTAAGGAGTGGCTTCCGTCTGGCCACTGTACCATACAGGCCTGATTAGTGGATTGCTGCTGAGATGGTTGTTCTTCTGGAAGGTTCTCTTCACAGAGGAATGCTGGAGCTTTGACAGAGTGACTGTCGGGTCCTTGGTCACCTCCCTGATCTCCCTTCTTCCCCAACTGCTGAGCTCTAGGAAGAGACCTGGTGGTTCCAAACTTCTTCCATTTACAGCTGATGGAGGCCACTGTGCTCACTGAGACCTTCAAAGCA